>CAUYPK010017778.1:0-10427 GCA_963574355.1 Loris lydekkerianus | reverse complement strand
TTGATTATGATGTGTCTGGGGGATGTCTTATTTGGGTTGAGTCATGCTGGAGTTCTGAAACTGTCTGCTATCTGAATTTCGGAATCCCTTGGCATATCTGGAAAGTTCTTCTTCATAATCTCATGGAGAAGAGACTCTGTGTCTTGTGAAGCCACTTTGTCACTTTCGGGGATCCCTATAAGACGAATATTGGTTTTCTTCGAATTATCCCAGAGCTCTTTGAGAGAGTGGTCTGTTTTTGCTCTCCATTTCTCTTCTTCTTTGAGTGTTTGGGAGCATTCGAAAGCTTTGTCTTCAATGTCAGAAATCCTTTCTTCTGCTTGCTCCATTCTGTTACTAGGGGATTCTACTGTGTTTCTCAGATCTTTGAGGGATGCAACTTCTTGTCTCAATGATTCAAAATCTTTGGTCATTTGCTCTTTGAATCCATTGAATTCTTGAGATAACCTTTGGAATTCTAATTTGATCTTATTTGCTATCCAGATCCGGAATTCAATTTCTGACATCTCAGCTATTTGTTTGTGCATGGCGTCTTGTGCTGTTTCTGCCCCATTGATTCTTGGGGGAGTTGATCTACTCTGATTATTCAGTTAAATTGAAAAATAAAAATAATTCATCAACAAAGCTAAAAAGAAGAAATTCATATTTAGATTTAAATAAAAGGAATCACTCTATTATCAATAGAAAAAAAGTTCGATGGATCCCCAAACTGATGTTAGATAACAAAGATGAGACACAACAGCTAAGGAAAAGATTACAATACTCACGGAACTGGACTGCTTGCTGAGTTCAAGGAAAGTCCCAAGTCTAGACCTGATATCTATCCCCTGTTTAATTTTGTCATTTTAAGTCATTTTTGTCATTCGGTCATTTAAGGTCATGTTCCCTCGGTAAGCTGCCATCACCTGTCGAAAACTGGTCCCTGACTCTCCGTTTCTTCCCCTACTTGGTTGCATCAGCTGTCTGCTGCTGCTCGATAAATCACCGCAAAGCCTGGTTCATTCCAACAACCCATTTCTGTACCTCATGATTTTGTAGCTCAGCCATGTGACTTGAGCTCAGCAGAATGATTTTTCTGCTGGCCTTCACTGGGCTCACACGGCGTCAGTGTCAGGTTCTGTTCAGCCTGGTGTCTCGGACTCGCCAGAGATGCTCTCCATCTGCTGGGACAAGAGGGCCCTGACATGTGTCCCTCATCACCAACTAGCTACCCTGGGCCTGTTCCAAGGATGGCAAGAACAGAAGCTGTCTGGTGTCTTGAAGCTGATACAGAATTGTCACAGGGTTATTTTTGCCAGATTGTATTGATCAAAGCAAGAGACAGCACAGACCAGGTTCAAGGAACAAGGAGAAATATCCATGAGAACAAAGTAACAATGATTGTATTGTGGACAAAGGGAAAAGCAGAAAAAATACTTGGCCGTCCTAGGTCTGCTCCAGATAGACTGAGGAACCTTTAGGTTACATCTGTATGAAATAGCGAAGGCATGTCTGCTAACTTCTGCTATTATCGTCTATCTTCTATTAGCCTAACTCACAAAGCAATGGTATGGATTAAAATTGGTCAATATTTGCTACTGTTAGTGAATGTTCCCAGGAAAACATATGCTAAGTTGTCTTTTGGTTATAATATAGATTCTGCTTCCCAGAGACCTTCTGGAGGATTCACTGAGTACAGTCAGTAGTATGTGCTGGAAAATATAGACCTTCACATAGTAAGGGAAGTGGCCTCAGCCACAGTGTAGTCAGGTTTTAGGTGTTGGGCTGAAACATCATTTGCAAGGTTAGTTTTCAACATGTTGCTTTTAAAATCAAAACAGACTACTTAATTTCGCAGTAGGATACTATAGTATACAAAATAGTGCCCTTCCCTCAAAAATATCCAGAGGCTGTAAATATTTTACTATCTATAAAAGGAATTTTGCAGACGCATCTGGTGGGTCTCAGTATAATCACATGAGGGTGCAGATGAGTCAGAATCCGAAAGCTGAGCTGCAGTGCAGCAAAACCAGCGGCTGGAGTAATGAATATGCACTTGGAAGGTGGAGCGAGGGGCTGAGAGTCAGGAAGAGAAGAGCGATCTCCCACAAAGCCTCCAGAAGGGAGGCAGACCCGTCAACAGCTTGACCTTGGACTTCGGACATCCAAAACTATAAAATAATAAATTCATGTTTGTTTGTTTTTGTTTTTGTTTGTTTGGTTTTTGCTTTTTGTTTTTAAGCTAAGAGATTAGTGGAAGTTTGTTACACGAACAGCAGGAAGTCAAAGTGTCAAAGTAAAATTTCTATAGGGCCAAAAGCTGATGTAGACATCAAAACAGCAGAGAGAAAGACAGCCAATAAGGAGGCATTGATAAGGGGCTGGATCGGCTGAGACCTTCTGTACTCCATTTTAAGAAATACATGAGGTCAGGGAGCATTTTGATGAGAGCAGCCCTCAACTGGTCTCTCTCTTGAACTCATCACTCTAATATCGACTGTTTGTCTCTGCATTAAATGTACAGGGATTACCCAAGTTTCTTCTTTTTTCATCATCCTGCCATTCCCTTCTACTTTTTTTGTTTCAGATGATTGGATTTATTCCTATTTTGTAAATGTTTCTGTGGGAGCTCAGCTATAACAGTCACAATACCAGTGTTAAGACATGTGTGATTATAAGCAAGAAACCCCAAACTCTCCTTGACTGTGGTACCAGATCTGTCAAAACCTATACTGTATCACATATCCTAAAAATCACCTATAAAGCTGCCAGACATGGGGAAAATGGGAAATTATGGCTAACTGTACCTTTATCTACAAAATAGTCAGTACAAAATTTTTCAAAGACGTGGACAGCATATGTAGAGGATATTCTGCAATTATTTTATTTTTTTTTTATTGTTAAATCATAGCTGTGTTCTGCAATTATTTTAGAAATAAAAGCACATTTAGCTAGAATTTCTGATTTTCTTTACATAGGGTGACTTTATGGGTGACCTTTGGGACAATTGTAAAAATTAATGAGTTAGGAGAAATGCGTAAGTGAATATTGTAAAGCTTCTGGAATAATAACTGCATATGGCAAGGACAATAAAATACGTATTATAATGAGAAATATATTGATTCACCTATACTACCTCTTTGTAGATAGCTCCTACTGAGACTCTGGACTGAGTTATGGACTTGGTGATCATAAATATAGTTTATGAAAACATTGTTGCAAAATAGAGATAGTATGTCAGGATATACATTTAAATTGTTTGAATATGCAGGGCTTGGTGCATTATATCTGGGATAAAAATTTGAGGAAACATATAGCTAGGTGGTATAAATAAGACCTTCTGATATTTATATCCTATTTTATTCCTAACATCTTGGCATAATTCATGTTTTAGACACAAACCGTTCCTACTATTATTCTTGGTATCTTTGTTTCAATTTCCCTGCAGTACCCTTGGTACTTGTTCTACTGGTAATAGTTTTTTTTTTTTTTTTTTTTTTTACAAAACATGAATGCTTCCTTAGGTACTATCCTCATAGCAGTGTTAAAGTACAATTTTGAAAAATTAAAGTCATGGCTGTTCTAGAACTCCCACATGAATGTGGAAGCCCCTTGTGAATCTTTTCTGCTAATTCTAAATTTGCTTAAATGCTATTTTGTTTTTTTTTTTTTAAATGATTCTTTTATTCTTTCTTCATTTATAAATCAATGAATCTCTATTATATTCAGAACAGTTGTTACCTACTATAGATATGTAAGTTTAATAAATGTGTGGTCTTATAAGAATCTCAAAGTCTGGTGTGGTTAGATCACTGGAAAAGAGCCAGGCTCCCTGGAGAGGTCGCAGAGCTGGCAAGACCTGCAGAGCTTTTCTCCCCCTCAACCCGTAGGTGTCTGTGAAAGAGCATCCAGGAGGTCCATCGAAAATGGAATAGAGGACTTACTTTTCATATTATTTTTCCCTTACGTTCTTCTCTATTAAAAATAATGTCTTACCCAAAACTGGATATAGATTTTATGATTCATAAAATATTTCAAGACAAATAAAGACTACTAAATAGAAACATACAAATATAGCTACTGAAGTCACTTGCAGCCGTCAAAGCACAAATTACACCAGAGAAAGCGAAACAGGTAAGGAAAGATTTATTCAAAACCACTGTATTATTGTACCACGGGAGAGAAACCAACTCGGCTAAAGAGCTGGAGAGATTTTCAGAGCTGGCATCGGGGCGGGGCACGGTGGACCACCTGTTTGATGATTTGTTTTAATCAGTAGAAACTAAGTTTTCTTGTGTTTCCTGATAGAGATAGTTTTACAACTTGGGTCAAGGCTCCAGCTGAAGTTCGGCTCCTGTTCTCCCACAGACAGTGGGAGCTGGAGGCTCAGTTGTCCCTGGTGTTTACAATTCCAAGGGAGAGGCTCCTGAGTCCTTGAAGAAAATATTCCTGAGTTCTAAAGATGCCAAGAGGCTTTTAAGAAGATTTACATCTCAAAGGGGCATAGAAAGGATTTATACTTTCAAATTCTCGAAAGCAAATGCTCCAAGAAAAGACAGTTCAGGGGCCTCCAGTCAGGAAGAAACCACCTGAATTTACTCAAGCTGGGGAAACAACGTGAAGGCCTTCTTGGTCAGGACCCAGGGAAATGAGCAGTTAAGGGGTTATGCAGTTGTGAATAATAAAGAGGATGTGTTTTGCTTTTGGAAAATACGTGGGGGGAAAACTTTAAAATCCGTATCCTTATATTTAAATGTATAGAGTTATTCTTGCTGTGATATCTTATCCAAGATTGTAGGTCACTCTTAAGGTTCTGGGTAATAGATGAGAGTAAAATTATAATAAGGGGAAAGTTATAATTGAGGGTTATTACTCCACAGGTATGGTCTCTTTTAAACTCATTTACTTTGGAAAAGAGTAAAATTTATATTTATTTGATCAAGAAATAGGCAAGATATTGAAAGCTGCAGAATGTGCTTTAATCTAATT
Organism: Loris lydekkerianus; assembly: GCA_963574355.1. Lineage (NCBI taxonomy): Eukaryota > Metazoa > Chordata > Mammalia > Primates > Lorisidae > Loris > Loris lydekkerianus. The sequence goes on along the minus strand of CAUYPK010017778.1, from coordinate 5,459 downwards.
GCGACCAGAATCTCCAGAGGAAAAAATGCTTTTAAAGATGGCAAACAGCCATACAGCTTTTCTTTTTATTTTTTTGAGACAGGGTCTCATGTCACCCAGGGTAGAGTGCTGTGGCATTACAGCTCACAGCAACCTAAAACTCTTGAGCTTAAGCGATTCTTAGCTGGCTGGGGCTGGGTTAGAACTTGGAGTGATATCCCTAGGGAGTTAGTTTTTCAACTTAAAAACTTTGGCAAGGACACAAATATTCAGTCCAAAATAAATACTAATCTTGTACTTATAAAAATAAATGTTAAATATTGTATAAATATACACAATATAATATAAACAGTGTCCTTGTTTGTAGTTAGCTGTCAATATAAAGAAGTCCAGCCATGAGCTAAGGATGTTTTTTAATGATTGAAAAAAAATAAAAAGAAGAATGTGTTATGATCCATAAAATTTATATAGAATCTAAATTTTAGTGCCTATCAACAAATTATTACTTGCAAACAACCATTTGTTACAGGTGACAGAAAATGTATGTTTTCCACAGTCTAATATTTACTATCTTCTGCATTACAGAAAAAGTGTACAGACCCTCACGTTAGATATATAATTTTTTTCTTCTCCTAAATTTTAGCATCCTTAATGACAACGTATTTAGAGAATACCTTCAATAATATGGGAAGCAACAGACCAAACAGGTTATTTCTCTGTTTCCATGTCTCTGACGTAGGCAGCACTTGAAGGGAGAAAAAGCATTTCATAAAAGGTTCCAGAAAGACTATTCCTTGATGAGTTTGGGTCCGTACAACTCATACTTCATTGAGCTGACTATTCATTTCACACCATCGTGAGGTTAATTGTGAATAAAACACATTCATTCCCCACAATTAACCTCACGATGGTGTGAATGGCGTTTTGTCTAAATTTCTAGTTATTTGTCGTTTCCATGTATATGTAGTTTCAAACATTTAAAGGAATCTATTTAGAAAATACTTTCATTTTTTTGTTTTCCGTCTCCTCTTCCTTCAATTGTTCTTTTACATTTTTCAAGTATAGCTCTAAACATTAAATTTAATACTTATGTAATATATGACTTTTCTAAAAATCGATAATGAAAAAGACTAATAAAAGTTAAAATTTTATTGCAAAAATATTCTCTTCCAATAATTAAGAATACAATTCATCACACAACTCGCTTTGGATACCAGATCTGTGAATATCTTTAAGGTTGCTATAGCCTTGCATTGGTTTGAAAAGAGTCGACAAACAGGAATTCTTAACATGTTCTGTTATATATAGACACATACTACCTGAATATAGAGTTTGCCTTATGATTATTCATTTTTATAAGAAACAAGAACAAAAGGGAAGGTTATTACCTAAACTATTCATGAGTATGTTTAGGTTTCTTGATAAATGTTTTTAGGTACATAAATATCTTTTGCTTTATTATAAATTCCCAAAATAAATGTTAAATTTCATAAATAGGCCCAAGAAAATTTTAAAGACTAGGTCAGGTTTCTTAAAATCGGATTTGCTTCAGGATCACCTGAGCCTTCCGAAAATACATCCACTGGGCCTCAACTGGAACTGTAGGATCCAAACTTTCTTACAAGGGGCCAGATGTGTTCTGGAAAATTCTGATTCTCTCCTTTGGTTGACAATGTTCAGGCCATTAGGGTAGATCCGGTCTTAAATAATAAACAAACAAATGTAGCTTTGTAAAAATGTCACTGAATTTGTTGATACAAGGTTGTTTATAGCACTGTGTTTACCATATGCCCAACATTTTTATATGAAACCTCAGATAAGACTTAAATTGTTTTTTGTTTTTTGTTTTCCTGGAGCAATTCTAACAATTTTTTTGTGGTCAAGAGAAACAATATACCTATTTTTCTTCCCTCATCTCCAACTTTGGTAATCCCAATTCTCAGGGTCCAAAGGCTAGTTCACTTTTAAGTCTCTTGTGTCCCCGATATCTGTGTTTCAGGTTTTGGGGTTTCCCCCCAAATTTAAGAAAAGGAAGTTTGAGGATTTATTGAGATGTTTTTATTTACCAACAGAACAGTACATATTGGGAATAATAGTGATGAACTAAATAATCTGGGTTTACAATCTACTGGATGAGACAAAGTTAAATAAACATCTCAGGAAATCTTCTCTGGTAAACATAGTTTGTTATGAATTTATATATTTTTCTCCTTATATTATACATTTTATATATTTTTATATATTTATATATTTTATTTTATTTTATGTTTTCCCCCAGAATTGACTATCTTAGAGATAAATACTCTCTAATAGTCAATGGTTATACAGTTTATTCATTCCAAAAACAGTTTAAAGAATAATAAATAAATAAATGAATAGAAGGCATTTCTGAGAAATTATTTTCATTATTTGTCTGCTTCAGTAAAATATTTCATCACATTTGCAGAGTTCTTGCTCTAACTTATTTTGTGAAAGCTAGTTCTATACAAGAGTACTTAACTGAATTCACCCTCAGTGGTTCTGTTACAAGTTGAGCTGTGTCCCCTTAAAATTCATATGTTGAAGTCTAACCCCTGGTACCTCAGCATGTAACTATTTGAAAATAGAGTTGCTGCAGATTTAATTAGTTGAGATGAGGTCATTAGAGTGGGCGCTAATCCAGCATGTGGTGTCCTTGTAAAAAGGAGAAACATGGGCACAGAGACAGGTTCTTCCAGAAGGGTAATACTTCTTCTTACATTAACTAGAGATGAACCCTAGGATCTCATTATGTAATATTTATGTGCAAATACACATATATTGTGTGCCTATGTATTTATATATAAAGTGTATCTGAATATATATGTGTTATATTTTATGTAAAATGTGGTCATTGCAGTATACTGTATAGTGTATATTATTTATAGTATTATGTGTTTGACATGTATATATATATATATTAATATATACACATATATAGCTCCTATTTCGTAACTAGACTGTTTTACTTACTTTGATCAACATTATATCCTTTGTGCAAAGAGTTGGAATATACACGTCTACATACGTGCACACACAAATATGCACATACATACAAATGGAGAGCATCCAGCCATTGTCAATATTATTTTTCAGTTATTAGTGAATGAGTTTGAATTAAAATGCTCACAATTACCTATTAGTTCATTTTTCTTAATGTTTTATAGTTAAATATTAAAAATTAAGCAAAGTGTTTTATGTGATAGTATTTCTGTCAAGTTCTTTACAATTTTTAATTTCTTTTTTACATTGTTAAATGTAAAAAGTAATAGTTTGGGATAAGTTTTCGGAGATGAAATTAGCAGGCATAAAAAGCTGTTCCTCTATCCAGGGAAGAATGAGAAGCAAGTTATTGTCACAACTGCTGTGTATCGTGAATATGATTCTTTGTCATAGATTGTGCTTTACTGGTGCAACATTTAGTTGCCCTTACAACTTTTTAAGATCCCATGTGGTTTAAGTTTGCCTCCATTTTTGAGGAAAATTTTAACATGTCAGTCCCCTTGGGAAATAAGATATAAATTAAGATTCTAGAAAATAACGGTCAACCATTTATAAAGAGAGATACAGTGTATTTGATGCTTCACTGAGAAAAATTGACCGCGCTTTCAGCCTGGACAACTCACAGCCACTGAAGCTACATTCTGAATAGTGGAAAATTCAGGGTCTTATGTGGTCCCCCAATTCACTGAACTTTTAAGTGAGAAACTCATTGGAAAGTTATGTTCTTCCTTTTTAATATTCACCTTTAAGTACTACAGCTAAATTGCATGGTTGAAGAACATCATATTGATGTCCTTGTTGGAAAAGTTTTTTTTAATGTGATCAGTTTTCTTTGTAATGATATTGTAAAGACCCTCATAAGTCTGACCATGCTACGGATCACAGCAGAGTGGATTAAGTTCGCTCCAAAGCGCTTAGCATTGTTTAAGAGCCAGCACAGCAGCAGGGATCCTGATTGTCATTTTTATTTATTATTTTTGGACACTGATGGTTCATGTTCATGGCAGAGCCCTCTCTGTGCTTGTTGACATTCATCCATGAAAAAGCTCTGCTCTGCTGACTACTTCGTTGGTAATTTAATTTCCCTAATAACTTTCCTTACAGGAACTGGATTTTGAAGCCAAAACAAGTTACACACTACGGATAGAAGCTGCCAATAAAGATGCTGACCCTCGCTTTCTAAGCCTGGGGCCGTTCAGCGACACCACGACCGTGAAGATAATTGTGGAAGATGTGGATGAGCCCCCTGTGTTTTCCTCACCCCTGTACCCTATGGAGGTGTCAGAAGCTACCCAAGTTGGGAATATCATCGGCACCGTGGCTGCCCATGACCCAGATTCTTCCAACAGCCCCGTGAGGTAAGAGCCCACTGCTGTCCTTTCCTGCCAAGGTACCTTCACTCACAACTCGTGTTTTCACGTGAAGATGCTTTCTGTTCATAGTACATAAAACCCATTATATGCACAGAGAGCGGGTCACAGGGGCACAAGTGAGGCAGGATCGGAGCAACACAACTCTTTACTAATGCAAGGCGGGCATCCAAGGTCGTTATTCCATAGCCTTATTGTGGGGCTTCTGTTGTTACCCACAAGTCACAGCTGACATTTCTATTCAGCCAATTATCATGAACCTCTTTTAAACAACCATGTTCACAATGGTTGTTTAAACATGTTCACTATGGAATCAATGCTTATGTTAGAAAAATAATTGCAAAAGTTACGTTAAAGAGTAACTTTTAAATGAGTTTTTATTTGGTGTACTTGGACCATATATGTTTCCATTTATACAAATAAAATAATACCTCATTTATGTATAAAAGCTACACAAAATATTCTTTTAGTTGTTTTGTATCTAGATTAGACTCATTGTTAAAGCCAAATAATATCTTTAGGAGTAACACAATGAGGATAGGTAAGCATTTCAAAATATGCAAACACTCTGTTTTGCACTGTTCACCTATAATATGTAATCCAAAATGTATATGTTTGTGGTTTTGCAAGTGTTCATGTGTGAAAGGGATCCTTATTTTTCTGAGTTACTATTACAAATAGAATATACTTGAAAGGAAATTTGTATTGTAGTATATTTATTATAAATTCATAAGAAGCTTTGGTTTTCAATGTGAAGAATTGATTTTTATTACAAAGACTATAATGCAAAAATAGAAATATTTGTATTACATTCGTATGTAGTCAACTTCTAAACTAACCATGGTAAATGTTTTTGAGCTAAGTCTTTACTTTGGCGATATAGTGTCATGAAAAGTATTTATAATTTAGACAATCATTCTTGTTTTTTTTAACATGTCTGTCTTTTTTTTTTTTTTTATTAAATCATAGCTGTGTACATTAATGCGATCATGGGGCACCATACACTGGTTTTATAGACCGTTTGACACATTTTTATCACACTGGTTAACATAGCCTTCCTGGCATTTTCTTAGTTATTGTGTTAAGACA
>CAUYPK010017775.1:0-82099 GCA_963574355.1 Loris lydekkerianus | reverse complement strand
GCCTGGCTATTTTTTGGTTGTAGTTGTCATTGTTGTTTGGCAGGCCCAGGCTGGATTTGAACCTGCCAGCTCTGGTGTATGTGGCTTAGCTGCTTGAGCTACAGGCGCTGAGCCAGCAAAACTTATCTTTTTGCAGGTCCTTGAACTCCCCAGGCTGGCTCTCCAGTGCCTTTTCTCTTATGAATCCCTTGACCTACAACATCCACTCCCACTGCCTCCCTTAACCTCTTCACCTGCCTTTGATTCAACCTTTGAGATTTAGCCTTAGCTTTGGCGTCATAGTCAAAGCACTTTCCCTGACCAGCCATGCGAGGCGGAGGCTGTCTCCCACTCATGTCTTCTTACAGCTCACTGTGCTTCGAATACGTGATGTTTATATGCAGTTCTTCCCAGCAGGGCAGTGAATGATGACAAAGCAGGAATGATCTTACCCACTTTTATGCTCAGCTTGGAAATAATGGAGGCCCCCATCTGATCACCACTAGGTGGAACATACCATCTCTTCTCTCAGCACAGAGGTCCTTCTCTTTCTGCTGCCCACCAGTGTCTTTTATAAAAGTCTAGTTCAGCCTACAGATCTGCTGGCATGGAAGGAGCTGCTGTTACCCTCTTCCATTTAACTGATAATTGGTGGGCTGGCTGGAGGAAGACTATCCCGGTTACAAAGATTTGGGATGGAAATTATGCTCAAATCCCTTCACATTTCCCTCTCCACCTTGGCTGGAGCCATAGCCAAGTTGTAGAGCAGGATGGGAAGGATGACACCAGCCCAGGACTAACCTCAGCACTACCTCCACAGGTTAACAGTGAAGGGCAGGGCTTCAAAGACAGCGAACCCACATTTGTTCTGAACACAGATCTGCCACTCGCTGCCTGCCAGCATGACACTGGAAGTATCAAGGATATGGTGTAAAAAAATACCATCTTCTTAGAACATTGGGAATATAAACAATCAGTGTAAAGCACTTTGTATGATGCCTGACAGCGTAAGCACTTAATGTGCCACATGCTTCCCCTCGGCACAAGGATAAAGTTGGGCTTTAAACAGTAAGGCCAGCCTTTTCTCAGAGAGAAAAGATAGTAAGGCAGGTTTTGGGCAATAGCGTCTACCCTTAGCTGGTGAGGGGGTAAATGGAATCCAAGCAGGCCAACTAGGAGTAACCTGGACAAACCAGTCAGTCATGGTCAAATTCTAACAGGAAGGCCTATGTCTACAATGACCGTGACAACCAGAGGGCAAACATGCCGAAACTGAATGACCTGATTATAATGAAAGCTCTGGTTCATAACCTTCACATCTAAATTATGAAGATAAGGATTTTCCTAATTTCACTGTTCACTGATGTAGCTAGAATAGGACCTGGCCATAGTGGGTGTGCAAAAATATTTGCAGTATGAAAGGATCTGAACCTTTTTCCCATTATGCATCCCCAAATTCCAAAGTTTGGCTGCACATCTAAACCAACTGCATACAGTCCTAGCACAACCCACAGTACAGGTAGGGGAGGGAGGACTGAAAAAGGCCTAAGAAAATTCCCAGTATTTGCAGGATGTTGGAGCTAGAGAGGGAAGCCTAGGTGGGGATCCTTGTTTCTTGTTTTTTTTTCTTTTTTTTTTTGAGACAGAGCCTCACACTGTCACCCTGGGTAGAGTGCTGTGGCATCACAGCTCACAGCAACCTCCAACTCCTGTGCTTAAGCGATTCTCCTGCCTCCGCCTCCCAAGTAGCTGGGATTACAGGCGCCCGCCACAACGCCCGGCTATTTTTTGGTCGTGGCCGTCATTGTTGTTTGGCGGGCCCGGGCTGTATTCAAACCTGCCAGCTCAGGTGTATGTGGCTGGTGCCTTAGCCGCTTGAGCCACGGGCGCCAAGCCAGGTCCTTGTTTCTATTTATATCCCACTCCCAACACCCACTAGCAAGCCAGTCAGTAGTCAAAGCCCAATGTCCAGCTATACCCTGGAATTTAACACAAACACCAGGAAAGGTTAAGGAATTTTCTTTATTTTTTACAAATTAAGACTATGTAGATTTCATATTTTTTTAATCAAAAACACCTTTGTCTTCACAGTATGAGTTAGAGAATGCAGCCTGAGCTGAAAAACAAGAACTAGAAAAGAAAGTGGTAATTTCATGATAACTGTATTAAAAACCAGTTAGGCATTTTCTTTAAAAGTAGGTTTTTTTAATATCTTGTCATTCTTGGCACTGTTTCTAAAGAAAAAACTCCTTTATCCCAAGCAAAAAAAGCACAAGAGGTGGAGTTTGGCTTCAAGGAAGGTGGCTCAATTCTCAGGCAGAGAATCACCAAGTTTATGGAGAGTTGCTAATGGGGGCTTAACAGGAAGAAGTCCCTTTTTTAAGTTCTCAAGCCAGGGCAGCATCCTCTGTGGAAGTGGGCCATCCGGGTGGCATGCCACTCCAGGAACAGTCAGCCTGAGTACAGTTTCATAAGATGGCAAAATGATGTGGTGCCTTGTGAACATGCAGCCACTGTGTCAAACTCTGCACTGGCTGTGAACAGGGAGAGCCAAAAATGCTGCCCTGCTGGTAATAAGCTTTCTTTTCAATGGCTCAGTCCTTACACTGAAGCCCTGAGTAGCACAGAACTGCAACCACTCCAGACTCTGCCCTTCAGTGCCAGCTGACTGTGGCAGCCCACAGGGAAGGAGCTGGTGATCCCCTTAGCTGCCCCCACATACACATCAAACTACTAAGCTACAGGGAATTGGGGAACACACTGGTTTAGTCACCTGGCTCCTTCTGGAAAGTTGGAGACTTCTGGGAACAGGTGAGCAAACCAAAACCTAAAGTGCATTAGTAAAATGAACATTTATCTACTGCCCCCAAATCTCTGGCCTGACACTACCTATTAGTATCCAGATGGGGATAGACAAAAATACACCAAAGAACAGTTATGAATGCTGCTCCCCAAATCACTACAGCCCTGCTCTGTTGATCTGAACAAGGAACTACTTGGTTGGGGAGGAGATTTTGCTTCCCTCTGCCCCAAACAGGTCCTCATCTAGGTTTATCTGGCAGGATTAGAAAGCAAAGCATCTACCAGGACCAGATCTTCACTCCTTAGTAGGGTTGATAGCTCACATACAGCAAGCCCGAGTTAACAATGGAACCAGAACTTCTTTCCAATGGAAAACACACTGCCCAGTCCCACAGAAACTGTGAGGAAGGAAGGGCCAAGGTGGCACTACCCCACAGTTCAGGTCCACTTGGTGAAACTTAGGGGAAAGCAGACTCATGTAGTTATTTAGCGCTCTCTGCTGGTCCCACTCCTCATCACAGCAGATCAGCTGCCTGAGCAGAGGAAGAGGCTATGGAAGGGATTGACGGAAAAGGGAGTGAGAATAACCCCAGGAAGAGGAAGAAGACTGGGAAGCCAAACTCCAAACTATATTCTGCTAATCAGTTTTTTGATCAAAAAATTCAAAATAGAGAAAACCACAAGTACAAAAGCTTTTCTGATGCTTTTCATTATCACAGAACACGCCACCTGTAATGTGTGCAAAGAAGAAATGAGGGGTAAAGGGAGAGGACGTCAAATTGGAAAAGGGTGGGTGGTCATTTCATTTCTTCTCTTTCTTCTTATCCTAGAAATGGAGAAAAATTACCCAATTACTTTTTGACATCTGACAGACAAGCTAAAATTTCTGAGTGAGGCTTTGCTTAGGGAATGGAAGGGATCCAAACAATAAAAAGAAATGAGAAATGATCCCTCAGCTCAGCAAGAACTGAATCTTAACCATACCATGGTCTCAAAGAATGCTGATACACTTCATGAGAACAAAGACAAAGCCCAAACAGTTGTGTCCTTGCTGCGCCCCTCCCCCCCAGTACCTAGGCAGGCTGCCTGACCACTCATGGCTACTCACAACCACCACAGCTCAGATCTCAAGCAGTGAAAGCTACAGACTACCACTTTATCCTCAAATAGCAAATCTCAAGGCCAAGATCACCTACTTGTCTATAATGCTTGGGAGATGCCCTATCCTGAAGGGTGAGCATGAGTTCTCAGCACAAACTGACATTCAAAAATAATCCAGTTCAGGGTGGTGCCTGTGACTCAGTTGAGTAGGGCACCAGCCCCATATACCAAGAGTGGCAGGTTCATACCTCGCCCCAACCAAACTGCAACAACAAAAATAAGTAGCCGGGCGTTGTGGTGGGCGCCTGTAGTTGCACGTACTTGGGAGGCTGAGGCAAGAGAATTGCCTAAGCCCTAGAGCTGGAGGTTGCTGTGAGCTGTGACGCCACAGCACTCCTCCGAGGGTGACAAAAGTAAGACTCTGTCTCTAATAAAAAATAAATTAATAATAATAATAATCTAGTTCACTGGAATACTTCACTCAATCTCAGGTGGAAGCCCAATGCATGGAAGGAATAAAAAATGAGCTGCTTTCAGTGAAACTGGGGTGCCTGATTGGTGGCTCGGTCCAATTGTGGCACAGCCCAGACAGAGAACAAGCAATTCCATCTAGTCACCTGCTCCCCTATCACTGCACTGGTTCCATAATAAGGTCTGTAAAGGAAAGCTGTGGCCTGAGCGCCGTGGCTCATGCCTGTAACCCTAGCACTGGAAGGCCGAGGCAGGTGGACTGCTTGAGCTCAGGAGTTCAAGACTACCTCAACCAAGAGTAAGACCCCATCTCTACTAAAAATAGAAAAACCAGGCTTGGCACTTGTAGCTGAGCAGTTATGGCGCCGGCCACGTAACACCGGGGCTGGCAGATTCGAACCCAGCCTGGGCCTGCCAAACAGTGACAACCACAGCCAAAAAATAGCCAGGTGTTGTGGTGGGTGCCTATAGTCCCAGCTACTAAGGAGTCTGAGGCAAGAGAATCACTTAAGCCCAAGAGGTTGAGGTTGCTGTGAACTGTGATACCATGGCACTCTACTGAGGGTGACATAGTGAGACTCTGTCTCAAATAAAAAAAAAAAGAAAAACCAGCCAGGCGTGGTGGTTCACACCTGTAGTCCCAGCTACTCAGGAGTATGGCTTGAGCACACATGATACCATAGCATTTTAGTCAGCCTGGGCAACAGAGGGAAACTCTGTTGGCAAAAAGAAAAGAAAAACTTAAAAATAAAGAAAACAAAAAGCTTATAGTTTCATCTGTTTCCCCACTGCTGGATGAGACTATGTTTGATAATTCATTAACCCTACAAAGAACATTTCTTTGGAAAAAAATTAAGACTAACAAATAATATAAAATTTGTCTACTTCTCCAATTTATAAAAGCTGGCTGCCAGTATTATACAGCATCCCCTATAATATCTTTTTCCGAATCATAAATATCTTTATAGCATTTAAATTCTTCTAGTAGATTGTTTCTTACTGCCACTGAAGCGATTTTGCCTTTGATATTAATCCCAGTGGTTAAAAAACAAGATTATTTTGACTTATTTCTTTTTCTCCATCAGCGGAAGACTTCTGGTTTACCTCATTCTACTCAGTGGATGGCCTTACAGTACCAGGGACCTACTCAGGGTGAGACTGAGTTTTCAAATATGAATATACCCAGATGACAAGCTCAAGAGCCACCCTCTCACTTTCAGATTGTAGGCTGACTAGGCTGACTAACCTTTTCATTCATAGCCAGGATCACCATGAGTTTTCTGAAGAGAGTAACAAAATCTAAAAAGAGATCAACGCAGTGCCTGAAAGAAAAGAACCAGGTTAGGATCTGTACTTCCCACTATGTTTTATCTGTAAGCCCACAAAGACACAAGACATAAACCCCACCTCCACCCTCAAGAGCCAGCTTTTCAACACTCCACCCCCAACTAAGGAAGTAAAACTCTGTCTGAGATCAGTGAGCTGAAATCATGTAGCACAGAGAAGAGAGACTGGGCTTTACACCTTGCAGAGGGCAAAGTCTGAACCCTGAACCACCAAAAATTAGTTTTAAGACTTTTGAGAGGATTACTACACTTAGAAAAATGTGTATCTTCTTCTCATTGTTAAAGGTAGAAAAAAATCTAGAAGTAGGGCCAGGCATGTTGGCTCACGCCTGTTATGCCAGCACTCTGGAAGGCTGAGGTGGGTGGATCTCTTGAGCTCAAAAGTTCAAGACCGGCCTGAGCAAGAGTGAGCCCTTCTCTCGACTGAAACTAGAAAAATTAGCTGGGTGTTGTAGCAGGCGCCTGTAATCCCAGCTACATGGGAGGCTAAGGCAAGAAGACTGCTCAAGCCCAAGAGTGTGAGGTTGCTGTGAGCTGTGATGCCACAGCATTCTACCCAGAAAGACAGAGTGAGACTCTGTCTCAGAGGAAAAAAAAAAAAAAAGAAATCCAGCAGCATAAGGAGTACAAGAACAAAGATCCTTTTTCCTTTTCCCTGCCTGGAGATAGTCACTATTAAAACTATGGATATGGCTTGGTGCCTACAGCTCAGCGGCTGGGGAGCCAGCCACATACACCAGAGCTGGTGGGTTCGAACCCAGCCCGGGCCTGCCAAACAACGACAACTAGAACCGGGAAAAAAAAAAAAAAAAAAAAAAATTTCAAGCACTGTGGTGGGCACCTGTAGTCCCAGTTATTTGGGAGGATAAGGCAAGAGAATCGCTTAAGCCCAAGAGGTTTGAGGTTGCTGTGAGTTGCGACGCCACAGCACTCTACCAAGGGTGATGCAGTGAGACTCTGTATCAAAAACAAAACAAAACCAAAAAAAAAACCAACTATGGATAAATACATATTATTAGTCTTATTTTTTGAAAACCTGGTATCTTTCAGGAGTTGAGGGAGACTATGGATTCCTATCACAGACATTCCCAAAGCTGGGCCACCTATGTGCAGCCAATGCCAGCCTAAGTTCAGTTGAGGAATGGAATTCTATGCCTCAACCTTCACTCCATTCCACCTTCCTTAAAGACCAATTCTCACACTCACCAGATATAATCTTTATCTCCATTTTCAGCCTTTTCAATAATGAGTTGAGTGTCAAAAAGGACAAAGCCACACATGACCACCAGCCCCACATACAGGTTTGCCTAAAAAAAGAATGAGATGAAGTTACCACATAGTACAAGCTATAGAGAAAAAAACCCAGCCAACCATACTTTCTGGTTCCTGGCCATTTGAAAGTACATCACATGCTACTGATATAGACATTAACACCCATGGGAACTGCAGCCTATGGTGAGGACCACATTACTTCCCCAGGCACAATCCTGCATTCATTTTTTAGGTCACTGGAAAAGCTTCAGCTATTTTAACAAGGAGCCACTGCTGGACCAGCTTAGACAAATGATCTCTGAACAAAACATCTTCTCTTAGCAATGCCCAGCCACATTCAGCCTGTACATTCACTTACAGCAATAGACTCCACCTCTTATGAAGGTTAGGCAGGAAGGTTCAGGGAACACTGCCCAAAGGGTAGAAAAAACAAAACAAAACAAAGAAAAAAGTATGAGGCAAATGGCTGCTAGAAAGTTTTATGCAAAGTCTTACCTGGAAAAGCCAAATTGATCCAAAGAAAAGGTTTCCCAGGGAAGACAAGAACATCAGGCTCATGGCTGACATCAAAATACCTGTACGACACAACAAAACGCTATCTTGAGAGAAGCCAATGTAAAGTAATGCAATCCCATTAAGGTTGTTCCTTACTTTTCCAAACAATGAAGGCTTTTATTTATTTATTTTTATTTTTAGAGACAGAATCTCAAGCTGTTGCCCTGGGTAGAATGCCATGACATCACAGCTCACAGCAACCTCTTTAGGCTTAAGTGATTCTCTTGCCTCAGCCTCCCAAGTAGCTGAGACTACAGGTGCCTGGCACAACGCCAGGCTATTTTTTTGTTGCAGTTGTCATTGTTGTTTTAGCTGGCCTGGGCCAGGTTTGAACCCACCAGCTGCAGTGTATGTGGCCAGTACCCTACCCACTGAGATACAGGCGCTGCCTCACAATGAAGGCTTTTAATTTCAGCTCAATAGTCACAAGGGAGTTGAGAGTAAAGAATGAGTCCTAGTAAGAATTCTGGCTAAAGGGGAGTCTCATTCCCCATTTCCCAGTCAACACTTACCTCCCAGAAAGAGGTAGCTGCGACGCCTGGCATAGAGCGCACTCAGGGTGAAGCAGGTGAAGATCATTGCTGTGCCCATGAAGGCAGTAGGAAGGATGCTATTAAAGAAAAACACCCGTAAGATTGAGGGCTACAGATATATGGCCTATATTTAAAAGACATATTCATAAAGGCAAAAGACATAAAAGACTACTAGAACAGTTACCTGGGATTGATGGCAATGCACAACTCCAGGGCAGGGCCCAGGCCAACTCCTAGAAAACAAAAAAGCCCAGCATAAGATATTACCATCAATTCTTATCCAATAGCTGATCGTTAACAGCCTAGGCACATTCATGCTCCTTAACAAACACATAGACTAAAGTAATTAAATCTCTCATTTTCAAGAGAATGTATACTTGACTGAATTATTTATTTACAGAAATAGCTGCAAATCATTCTCTTAGCTGACAATCATAGATGACCCCAGGAGGAACAGAAACTAGAAAAAAATGAAGCAGACATTTAAACATTTTTCAGCTAGAGTAGTGTTGAGTCTGTAATGTGGGCCAGATCTAGAATTAGAACGGAAAAAAAGGACAAAGAGCAAAGCAGCTCTTGTGGCCAGCAACCCTGTAGTCACACAAGACTGACTCCTTTTGTAGCAAAGGCCAGACAGGTTCCACAGGTGGATACTTGCCAACCAGAGGACAACCTGCTCCAGCTCCAACATTTCTTCCATTCTGGTTACTTTCCTCTCACCTTCTGATTATTCTACCCTTTAATGTCATCAGAAACTAGCTTTCCCTGATGCAAAAATCTTAATCCCTAAATCCTTTCCTTTCTAAAATTTCTACAACACTGCATAGATTAGACTTGTCAGAACAAGCTGTACTAGGTCAAATGTTGCTTTGCAAGTATTTTTGTAATATAGCTTGGGTAGTTTTTCCTTTAATGACAGCTCTAGAACTTAACTTTTAATTATTTTCTTGAGAATCGGCAAGGTGTCCTGTCTGATGGATGTCAATATACAGCTTTATGTAGCTATCTGCAAGAATCTGAATGAAGTCAGATTCACAGCCCTAGTTTAGTTGCCTGTCTACTATTAACAAGTTATGCTACCTAAGCTCTAAAACCTCATTCACTCAAGCATACAATGCCTATTTTTTTAATACAAAAATAGAAGTCACAGTTGCTAGTCACAAAGAGCTTCCTTTGTGAATAGGGAAGCAAGATGAACCTACATAAAATAAAGCAGGATGGGAGGGCAATTTGCCTGACATGTCACTCCATTGATCAGCAGGGTTGATTAGGCTGACAACTGGACACCCACCTAGCCAGCCATATGAACCCTTCCTCCCTCACCATTCCATGTGTGTCCTTCCCAAAGGCTGAAGGTATACAAGTAGCTGCTTTCCTCTACTGGAACCTGCAAACAAGCTCTCAATAAAGTACTACAAGGCAAATAAACTCAAATACAGTAAATCCCCTTCATTTGAGGAGGATATATTCTAAGACCCTCCATGGATGCCTTAAACCTTACATAGTACCAAACCCTATACATGCTATGATTTTTCCTATACAAATATACCCATGATAAAGTTTAATAAAAGTTATACACCCTATGATAAAATTTAGTAACAGTTATGTGAATGTGATCCTCCCCCCTCTCTCAAATTAAGTTATTGTACTGCAGATTAAGTAACTGAAACTGAGGAAAGCAAAACTGCAGATAAGGGAGAACTACTGTGTAAGATTAGAGAGTTCAGGGTGCTGCCTGTGGCTCAAAGGAGTAGGGCACCAGACCCATATACCAGAGGTGGTGGGTTCAAACCCAGCCCCCACCAAAAACTGCAAAAAAAAAAAGATTAGAGAGTTCAGTGCTACAGAAACCAGAAGGGAGAAATCACAGCTGAGTGAGATACTTCAGGCAAGATTCTATAAAAAGCAGTCTTCCAAAGGAATTGTACAATTGGAATAGGCAGACAAGAAAGTATGCCAGCTGGGGTAAATCAAGATATATCTTTTCCTTGGTAATCTCAGGGGACCACTTCCAGGACCTCCCTCCTCCACCCCCACTATACCAAAATCCAGGGATGCTCAAGTTCTTCTTCTTCTTCTTTTTTTTTAACAGACACTTTTGTCACCCTCAGGAGAGTGCTGTAGTGTCACAGCTCACAGCAACCTCCAGCTCTTGGGCTTAGGCAATTCTCTTGCCTTAGCCTCCCGAGTAGCTGGGACTACAGGTGCCTGCCACAACATCCAGCTATTTTTTTGTTGCAGTTTGGCTGGGGCCAGATTTGAACCTGCCACCCTCGGTATATGGGGCTGGTGCCCTACTCATGGAACCAAAGGCGCCGCCCGATGCTCAAGTTCTTTATATAAAATGGTGTAGTATTTGCATATAATCCATACATGTCCTCCTGGATACTATAAATTATCTCAAAATTACTTAAAATACCTAACATTAATGATGTAAATGTTATGGAAATTACTGTTATATTGAATTATTTGTTTTTTTGATTGTTTTTGAAACAGAGTCTCACTTCATTGCCCTTGGTAGAGTATCAAAGCCATCATAGCTCTAAGGAACCTCAAACTCTTGGGCTCAAGCAATCCTCTTGCCTCAGCCTCCCAAATAGCTGGGACTATAGGTGCCTGCCACAATGCTGGGCTATTTTTAGAGCCAGGGTCTCACTCTTGCTCAGGGTGGTCTCAAATTCCTGAGCTCAGGTGATCCACCTGCCTCGGCCTCCCAGAGTGCTAGGATTATAGTCATGAGCCACCCCACCCGGCCCTATTTGTATTATTTTTTATTGTTTTTAATACCCTGCCCCCAAATATTTTTGACCTGTAGTTGGTTGAATCTGAAGCAGATGTGGAACCTAAGAACACGGTAGTCCAACAGTAAATAAAATTATTGAGATTTAGTTTTAAAAAAAAAAAACCCTAAAAATATAGCTCCCCCCTCAAAATTAGACCAATCCCTTAATATACCTGTAAGGAAAGCAAATCCAGCAAGAAGTCCCAGTCTTTTCTGCTCAGTTTCATGGCTATGAGGTGTTGCCATCAGCCAAATCATCAACCCCAAGGAGCCCAAGGCAGAGAGCAGGCCAGCCTGTCAGAGCCAGAGTCAATAATTAAAAACTTGATAGTTTCAAATTTATTGTGCTGGAGACCTTTATTGGGTCCAAAATACTCATCTGAACTTCCTAATATTTGCTTCTAATCTGGAGGAGGCAAGGGAAAGGCAGTGTCTTCTCAGGGGTAAAGGCTGAGGAGAAAAACCTGAAGCTTTGAAGCACAGAGTCAGGACCATAGTGAATGCTGGAGGCTCTTCTAGCTTAGGCAGTCCTTTAAGCACAACTACTCAAGTCAAACTATAAGTGAGTCTTTTTTTTTTTTTTTTTGAGACACAGTCTTACTTTGTCCCCTCAGTAGAGTGCAGGGCATCATAGCTTACAGCAAGCTCAAACTCCTGGGCTCAAGCAATCCTCTTGCCTCAGTTTCCTGAGTAGCTGGGACTACATGCTCCTGCCACAATGCCCAGCTATGTTTTC
The DNA here is from genome assembly GCA_963574355.1 of Loris lydekkerianus. NCBI lineage: Eukaryota > Metazoa > Chordata > Mammalia > Primates > Lorisidae > Loris > Loris lydekkerianus. The sequence goes on along the minus strand of CAUYPK010017775.1, from coordinate 70,522 downwards.
TGAATTTTCTACAAAGAATATGCATCAGTTTTGTAATAAAAAAAATTTTTCTTTCTTTTTAAAGAAAGCAAGTGGGAAAAACTCCATGGATTAGAAAACGAGTGTTATCATCAAGGATGAATATACACACTGCTGAAGTTCCTTCTTTCCTTTAAAAATACAGGTAATTCATTATTTACAGTATTTATGTTACAAAGTTACAGTAGACAATAAATTAGAGAATTAGTAACCCACTGTTCCTAGGGGAAATATAGCATTATATCCCTATGAGCCTCTGGTCACAAGATTTTCCCTAATAATTAATACATAACCTTGTTTTATGTATGTTTCTATTTAAGGATATCTCTTATTTGATGTATATTATTGATTCATTAACGTTGAATTCAGCCAAACACCATTATAACTCATGCCTGCACAAGCTTACCTAACACACATACTTCCTCTGTAAGGCACATTACAGTCTTCTTGCACTTAGGAGCACTAGACAACACTTCTGCACTAAGCCGTTTGTATTTTAAACAGTAAAATCACTAACAAAAAGCCTAAAAATGTGAAAGAAGTGACACTATGTGAACATGAAAAGGAGATACTTGCTTACGGTATGAAAAACTAAACAATAAGGCAGAGCATTGTGTTAGACATCAGCTGGCAACATGGTAGGACAGGTGACCCAATTTTTCATTACTCTGCACTTCTGTAAAAAGTGCCATGAGTAAGGTAACAAATTTTAGTGAGTAGGTGAATTCCCAAATATAGACTCCATCCATGAATAACGAGAACTATTTCACTTAAAAAAACAAACAAACAAAAAACAACAGTAACTCACAACCAGGAACCAAAAGGGCCAACTATGCCCAAAACTCAAGGGATTAAAGCCTGTCCTCTGAGTATCTAGAGTCATTTTTCTCACAACTCCTGCCAAGAGATGCCTGAGCACAGAGATAGTTCTCCTAAGCAGTAGTAAATGCCAACGAAGGTCCACTCTTATGATAAAAAGGGACAAGGTTTTACCAGTGAGAACTTCAAATGTAGTAATTCCTCACACTGTCCCTTCTACTCCTTCTGGCCAAATCCAAAGTCTCTTTCACACAGGAAAATGAGTTGTTAAAGGTTTTTACCCAACCATGCAGATAACAGTGTATCAGAAAACAAAATGGGTCAATTCATTAAAGGTCTCAATCCTGCCTCTCTAATAATAAATTAAACAATCAGCATTTTGTATTCAAGTACTCCACAGTCATTTAGGCACAATCAACAAAGAAAGGAGAAAAAGATAAAAGGCTACTGTGCAAAAGAATCCCAGCAGGCACACCATGCTTCTACTCAATGGGGATGGGGGGGAGTGGGGTCGTGTACACTGGCAGCATACAATTAATTCAGTGCCAAGGTTAAGACATTCTGTTTTCAGTATCTGGAAGGGGCTGGGTGAGTGCAGATCCTCAACTTCTGATAAGGATTAAGGTAAGGCACAGACTTGGACTGCCCTGTTGAGCTGGTCTTTCTTAATACAGTTCATGCCATAGCAATCAGGAGAGAAAGCTGTTCTTACCTGAATGAAATGAGTGACAACATGGACATAGGCTCCCGCAGCCGCCACAAACATACATAGGGCAAAACTTGCATAGACCTTCTTCAGGTGCTGCTGTGTGGAGGGGGTTCTAGGAAAAAATGTTAATAATAGTAACCACTCCCAGACCAATCTCATCTCTAAGCTAAGAATCCTTTCTTTCTTTTTTTTTTTTTTTTTTTTTTAGACATTGCCTCATTATGTTGCCCTCGGTAGAGTGCTGTGGCATCACAGCTCACAGCAACCTCTAACTCTTGGGCTAAAGCGATTCTCTTGACTCAGCCTCCCAAGTAGCTGGGACTACAGATGCCCGCCACAACACCTGGCTATTTTTTTGTTGTTGTTGTTGCAGTTGTCATTGGGGAAGCCAAATTTTTAACAAAAAAGAGTATTTTGAAAATAGGTTAACAATAGTCTTAATCTTAAGTGCTGGGTAAAAGCCAAAATTATGAATGATCATTACCCAAACTAGAGTAAGTGCATTTTCAAGTGACCACATACCAGCCCTTAGAATTTGGGAATTTTTATCAGGTCTTCTAGATTCTAACCAAGTTAGTTTACACACATAAAAGTTAATAAATTAGGAAAAGGGAAAAGAAACCATATGTGGAAAGGAAATGGAGTAAGAAACCACAGTCAAGGCCAAAACACTTACATATGGGAAAATTTTAAGAGTGCATCAAAGTTGATCTTCCGATCAAATATGTTCATGGTTCCAGAGTCTGTGTGACAAAGCTTCCCTTCTGTTAGAATTAAGAATAAAGTTATTTTTAAAATACTAAGACATGTAAAATAGTACAAACAACTTTCTCATGGAAAACAGCAACATAAAAGTTTGGAAAAATGAAAAGCTGTCTAAAATCCCACTGGCCCTAACACAACCTTTTTTTTTTTTTTTAGAGATAGAGTCTTACTTTGTTGCCTTCGGTAGAGTGGAGTGCCGTGGCATCACAGATGCAGCAACCTGTAGCTCTTGGGCTTAGGTGATTCTCTTGTCTCAGCTTCCCAAGTAGCTGGGACTACAGGTGCCTGCCACAGCACCTGGCTATTTTCTTATTGCAGTTTGCTGGGACCAGGTTTGAACCCACCACCCTTGGTATATGGGGCCCGGCACCCTACTCACTGAGACACAGGTGCCACCACAACCATTTTTCATTTTAATATATATCCATCAAGAATACATTTGTAATAAGAAAAAAAAAAAAACAAGAATACATTTGTAGGCCGGGTACAGTGGCTCATACCTATGATCCTATCACTCTGGGACGCTGAGGTGGGTGGATTACTTAATTAAGCTCAGGAGTTCAAGACCAGCCTGAGCAAGAATTGAGACCCTGTCTCTAAAATAAATATAGTTGAGCATTGTGACAAACGCTTGTAGTCCTGGCTACTTGAGAGGCTGAGGCAAGAGGATTGCTTGAGCCCAAGAGTTTGAGGTTGCTGTGAGCTATGACACCTCAGCACTCTACCAAGGATGACAAAGTGAGACTATGTCTCAAAAAAAAACATTTGCAATCATAGTTAACCATTTTATTATTATTTTTTTTTTAAGTTTTATAGTTAACCTTTTAAAAGAGAAAAGGAATCTACCCTTTCTTCCAAACTCTCTCACCCCAGGGTAGAGTGCGATGGTGGTCATCGCAAGCAGCTGAGACTACAGGCACTTGCCACAGTGCCTGCTACTTTTAGAAACCAGGTCTCGCTCTTGCTCAGGCTGGTCTCTATCTTCTGAGCTAAAGCAATCCACCTGCCTCAGCATCCAAGTGCTAGGATTACCGGTGTGAGCCACCTCGCCCAGCTCAAACTATTTTGTTACTATCATTTGATTTCTACTTTTTCAGAATTTGTCCCTTTAGAAAGCAATTCATTTGTAAGAGAAATTCTCAATTAGCAATCTACTTAAAAGGAGCCAGCCACTAACACATAAAGCAATTTCATGTCATTGTTTCTAGATGATAGAGAATTTCCTCAGTCAAAAAACTATAAAGCTGGGCCAGGCATTAAGAGCTGCATTTTAAATATACAAATAAAAAAAATTTCTACCTAGGGAAATGCATGCATTTTAAAACTGAACTGAAAAAGAGTCACAATTTAAAAAGGAAGAAAGTTCCTACCACCATGAAAAAGTGATTTATGCAGAAAGGAGGGTTTGGGGGTATTTTTCTTTTTTTTAATAAAGTTCCAGAATCTTTCCTACAGAATGGCTAGAATAGTACAAAGAATTTCTGTATTTTCAGAATTCCAGATTTCCTAAATGTTAATTAATATTTCACCATAAATGCCTTATCCTCTCTATGTACAAGCAATATATAGTAGAGAGGGGTGGCACCTGTGGCTCAGTGGGTAGGGCACTGGCCCCATATACCAAGGGTGGTGGGTTTGAACCTGGCCCCGGCCAAATTGCAACAACAACAACAACAAAATAGCTGGGCAGTGTGGCGGGCGCCTATAGTCCCGCTACTCGGGAGGCTGAGGCAAGAGAATCACCTAAGCCCTGGAGTTGCAGTTTGCTGTGAGCTGTGTGATGCCACGGAACTCTACCGAGTGTGATAAAGTGAGACTCTGTCCTTAAAAAAGAGTCTGTCCTTTTTTTCTTAACTGTGCAGGCAGATACTATGTCCTTTACTACCATTACTCCATTATGTATATCATGAAAACAAGGATCAAAATCAGAAATTAACATGATACAATACTACAGACATGATCTATAGACCTTATCAGATTTTTGGCAACTGTCCCAATGTCAAAAATGTCATTTTAAAACTGAACTATATCCTGGTTACATTATATCAATATCATGAACTCGGGTTCTTAAAATTTGCTTCATCCCCTGTTTCACATGCACTCCTAAATAAACATGTTCTATCTATGGAACTAAAGATCTTTTATCTCTCCTAAATATAAATCCTCCAAATTCTATTTATTTATTTATTTATTTTTGAGACAGAGTCTCACTCTGTTGCCCTTGTAGAGTGCTATGGCACTCTAACAGCAAACTCAAACTCTTGGGCTCAAGCGATTCTCTTGCCTCAGCCTCCTGAGTAGCTGGGATTACAGGTGCTCACCACAATACCTGGCTATTTTTAGAGACAGGGTCTCGCTCTAGCTCAGGCTGGTTTTGAACCTGTGAGCTCAGACAATCCACCCACCATAGTCTCCCAGAGTGCTAGTAAATCCTCCAAATTCTTATAGAAGGCCCATAATGCCCATCCATTTCAAATCTACCAAACAAGGGAGGGTAGGTGGAAGAAGGGATTCGAACACAAAAGATAAGCTGCTTCAAAGACAAGCCTATTTAACTCATTTTAATCAGCACCCAACCCAGCACTGAACAAAATTAATCTAGGCAATAAAAGTGACATAAATGCCTTATATATAATAATATATATGATAAAATAATATATAATAGAGAGGGGCGGTGCCCCTCTAAGGGATCCTAGGCCAATAAAAAGATGTTACTCTTAGAGTTCATACAAATCACTACCATTTGTTTCCTGAGGCTCCCTCTCACAAATGAAACAGTCACAATGGCTGGCTTGGCTTCTCTGATTTCCCCTTCTCTCATCAACATCCCTACTCACCTCACTTCTTTCGCTGGTTCTGTTCTTAAGGATGGACACAGAGAGAAGTCGCAAAACCTACAAAAGCTGTTGCTCTCTCCTGAGTCACCTGACTCTAGGCCCTCTTGATCTAGATGGTGCAATTATTGCCATTTGTTACAAGGCCAACCACAGCCTTCCATAACCATGATGAATATATTCTCTAGAGAGCACACTTACAGGATGGCAGAATTCGGCACCTAGAAAAGTGTCTTTGTTTAAGGCTTCCATTAACACCTCTAATGACATCCCTAGGCAGAACTTGCAACAACACTGAAGCAACCTTCAGAGCCAAGTTTCTTAGTATTTACAACAGCACCATAAAGTACCTTTTGGTTCCAATTTATAGGCGGGAGGGGTAACAGGAAGAAATTCTCAAATAACCAGATGCTACTGAGAAGAAACTGTTGAGATGGGAGAAAATCACAGAAACTCCTTTTTTCCAGTTTGTTCTTTGACATTTCTCAGGGGGTACTGACCACCTCTTTCTGGTTCTCTTTTACAACTGTTGAAAAAACCAAAATCATCAAAGACTGTGTGCTGAGTTGGTGAGGAGGGAGATGTCAAAGAGTAATTTTGCCTAGATTTAGTAGTGGCTTGTGGTTTGTAATTTAAAAAATTAACAAAACTTCTGTTTTTTGACATCACTATTTCAAAATTTTGTTTGTTTAGCAGGCCCAGGCTGGGTTTGAACCCGCCACCCCTGATGCATGGGGCTGGCGCTTTAACATTTGAGCTACAGGTGCCCAGCTGCTACTCCAAAATTTTAGTGAAACTCACAATGACCAAATATTATAGATGCAAAAATGCACAGCAATCAATTATAATAGCATTATGGTGAAAAAAAAGAAATCAAATGAAGTGCAGTCCCTGACTTAACATTGTTGACCTGTGACTTTTCAGACTTTAGGATGGTGAAAAAGCAATATGCATTTAGTACGTTCCTCAAATTACACTCTTTGAATATTCTCAACTGAAACCATAAGTCAACTTACAAAACTAAAATGACTTGCATTTTCTACTTCCAGTATTTTCAACTTACCTCGGGTTCATGCAGATATAGCCCTATCTTAAATTAAGAGCATCTATATAGGCTCGGTGCCCTTAGCTCACTGGTTAGGGCATCAGCCACATGCACCGAGGCTGGTGGGTTCGAATCCAACCTAGGCCTGCTAAACAACGGCAACAACAACAAAATAGTTGGACAATGTGGCAGGCACCAATAGTCCCAGCTACACAGGAGGCTGAGGCAAAAGACCCACTTAAGCCCAAGAGTTTGAGGTTAATGTGAGCTGTGACACCACACCACTCTACCAAGGGTGACAGTGAGACCCTGTCTCAAAAAAAAAAAAAAATTATCGAAATTGCACAATCATATTTCTTACGGTTTCTGCATACACCTATTTCTGTAATTAAGCGACACAGTGAGACTCTGTCTCAGAAAAAAAAGGCAGCTGTGTACATTTAATGTATACAACATAACGTACGTATAGATGATAATTTATTTTAGAAACATTAAAACAGGAAGCAGAAAAAGTAGAGTTTAGAATCCAGGAAATATAGTATGTTCTAGGTCTGGTCCAAATACACAAGAACTAATGTACAGATAAGTAATCAGATAAAACTGTTCTTAAAATTTTTGCCAGATAGAAGAAACTTACCAGGTATCTATTTTATTTTTATATGCAAACTCAGCTGATCGAGATTAAATTGCACTCATAACTCAAAAATAGCTCCCATATCAAAAGTATTTCCAATCCCAGGAAAAGCTGGCTCTTAACAAAGCTTAAAGTACTGCATTCAATACCACTATCCAAGTAATTCAGCTAACATTCCAGAGAAGCTCCATAGGTGAATGAAATTCTTTTTTTGTAGAGACAGAATCAGTCGCATTTTATTGCCCTGGGTAGAGTAAGGTGGCATCACACAGCTCACAGCAACCTCCAACTTCTGGGCTTAGGCAAGTCTCTTGCCTCAGCCTCCCGAATAGCTGCAACTATAGGCGTCCGCCACAACGCCCAGCTATTTTTTTGTTGCAGTTTGGCTGGGGCCAGGTTTGAACCCGCCACCCTCGGTATATGGGGCCAGCGCCCTACCCACTGAGCCACAGGCACCGCTCTGAAATAAAAATTTTTATCCAAAAAAAAGTATATTATGTATATTTTACCACAATAAAAAAAAATACACACACATATTACAAGTTTCTAAAAAATTCCTAACACACACAAGCCTATTACAAAATTGATAATAGCATTTGTCTATCTCATTCTGGACTCCAAACAGGAACCTAGAAACAAGATTCTATTCCAATTCCCACTTTAATACTCAACTCTAAACAGAGAAGATTTTTCATAAAAACAGAATGTGGACAGTGCCTCCCTGAATTGTAGAAAATTTGCCTATACTGCATTTATAAATGGGAAGTAAATGTTTAGGTTTTTTTGTTGTTGTTGTAGTTTGGCTGGGGCAGGGTTCGAACTCGCCACCCTTGGTATATGGGGCTGGTGCTCTACTCACTGAGCCACAGGTGCCACCCAAATGTTCAGGTATTAACCATAACCAAATCCCTTTGATGCGGTTCAGAGCCTCAAAGCCTTCATCCCTAGGAAAGCGGGTACCAGCAAACTTGTCAAGGGTCTGTCAAAATCTGTCATGCATATACTGCTAAAATTTTGTTTAAGTGTCAACTATTCTGGGATTACCCAGACTAGACTTCTTTGTCTGAGCCACTCCAAAACAAAATAAAAAAACTAAGCACTTAATGCATGGCTCTTAAAGAAATAAACACTTAAAAACATAGCTTTGAGTTAGGCATTCCAATGGTCTGTTTCTGCTTGGGTTAGAAGGAACCACAGGGTTGGTAAAGAGACAGATTTTCTTATCAATGGACATCTATGTCATGTTAAACCCCTTGTTGTTTTGCTCCAGTTAGCTTCCTTATTCTTGTCTTAAAATGAAAGATTCCAAGGTTCAAGCTTTAATTAAAAAAAAAAACAACTCTACAATCCTATTCCAACACAGTAAGTACAGTGCACGCGAAACATGCTGAAGCAGCCAACAGTTAACGCCAAACAGAAAACCATCATGCATTTAATGTACATTAAAAAAAAATCCTTGCCTTGAAAATGAAAAACTTGCTGAATGCCAGAGTCAGGACAGAAATTCCTAAACCAACAAGTCAAAGAAACATTGTTCACACATTTAAGTAAATATTAATGTGTGAATTACAGGGTTCTAGCTTCCTGTTGTATTATTTCAACTATTACGAACCCAATCCCCCCACACACACATTCAGAAGGGACCAAATTGATACTATGTACTTAAAAGAAAAATCCCATATGGTTTTTAAAGGGGGGAAGGACTGCTTGTAATTTTTCAGTAGTTCTTACTATTGAATAGTTTTCAGACTCTCATTATATAACCATGGCCTTTACATAGTGGTTAAGAGCATTGCCTGTTTGCTTTTGAATTCTGGCTATTACTTCCGTAGGTATGAGACATGCAGCAAGCCTCTGGCACTTATTAACTAACTTTACCATGCTTCAGTTTCACCATTTGTAAAATGGTAATATATAAAAACAAGGCCCTACTTCACAGGGTTGACGATTTAGTGAGATAATAAAAATGAAATGCTCAGAATAACACTTCATACAGAAGACGAGCTCAATGACATTAACTATTGTTACTGATGTAAATATTCATTACTCTTATGTCCTCAGTGCATTATTCTTTTAATAGTTTTAAAAGATGTTTATCTCATATCTAGTTTACATGTCATATAAATTATTTTTTTCTAAATATTGCTCGACCATTAACTCATAGCTGAAGGCTTAATATTCACCCAAATGAGAGTAAAATTAAATTTTGGGGAACAAGTGTTTAAGAAAACTATAACTGAAATTTAAAGGCACTTGATAAACCTTATTATTGGTTAAAACTATAGCTGCTCCTTGACTTACGATGAGGTTACATCCCAATAAGCCTATTGTAAATTGAAAATATTGTGAATCGAAATGCATTTACTATACATAACCTGTGAAACATCAGAACTTAGCCTCGTCTACCTTAAACATGCTCAGAACACTTACACTAACCTATAGGTAGGCAAAATCATCTAACACAAAGCCTACTTGTTGAAAGTGTTAAAAGTGTTGAATGTCTCATGTGAAACTACAGCATATCTCTGGGAAAAGACCAAAATTCAAAATCTGAAATACAGTTTCTACTAAATGTGTAGCACTTTCACACCATAGTAAAGGCAGAAATTATTAAGGTGGTAACATTTGTATTTCTGTTTAAAGGACATACCTCTCCTCTTGTCCCACAGGGCCACAGGCGTTTTGAGACAGCCTAATAAACACTAACTGATCATCTGATATGGTGGAGTATACCAAGTAAATGGTCATTAGGCTCAATGCTTTCCTTCCCCCCCAAGGAGATAGGTCAGTTCAGTCTCACAACAATCCAAGGAATTCCGTTTTCTCTAGAGCTGGGTTTTGACTGTCTCAGATTGGATCTCAGATTGGAATGAAAGATGTCCCCCGCCTCTTCCTGAATTATTAGATAAAACTGAACACCTCTCTCCAGAAAGCTGCCTCAGAATCTAACCAGTAACTACAGATAGAATGCCTACTGCCTTCAATAAATTATTTTTTTGTAGTAAACTTTGATACTACCTCTCTATAAACACAACTGTTTGACAGATACCGAATCATAAGAAGGTCCCAATGTCCTAAATACATAATCTTCTTCCAGTATAAACCAGTAATCCCTCCCCAATAACACTATATCTAGCCCAAATGAGAGCAAGCATAGATTAGGACAAACAGTGCATCCACTTCACCCTCACTCTTGAAGCTTTTTTAAGTGTTTTGCATTCCCAATTTCAGTTAATTGTGGAGGAACTTCTCACCTTGAGAGCAGAGCCTGCATCTGACTCAGCTCAGCTATATCCCAAACTTAAGCACAACAAGAAGTCTCTAGACTAGGGGTCCTCAAACTATGGCCCATGGGCCACACATGGCTGTGTGTGATTGTATTTTTGTTTTACTTCAAAATAAGATATGTGCATAGGAATTTGTTCATGTTTTTTGTTTTTTTTTTTAACTATAGTCTGGCCCTCCAACGGTCTGAGGGACAGTGAACCGGCCCCCTGTTTAAAAAGTTTGAGGACCCCTGCAAATCTAGACTCTATTATCACATCAGGAATACTATAACCTCAAATCAACATTCCCCAGCTGGCTCAGATTGGAATCTAACTCACAGAGTCATGAAAGTGGCTTTAGGGCGGTGCCTGTCCCTGGCCAAACTGCAACAAAAAATAGCCAGGCATTTTGGCAGGCACCTGTTAGTCCCAGCTACTCGGGAAGCTGAGGCAAGAGAATCACCTAAGCCCAAGAGCTGGAGGTTACCGTAAGCTGTGACGCCTCAGCACTTTACCGAAGGCGACAAAGATTCTGTCTCAAAATAAAATAAAATAAATATATAAATATATATATATATATATATATAAACTACAAAGGGCTGCATGAAAATCTGTTAGAAACTCTGGGGAAACAAAACAGGATAGTGTGGAAGACACTTCTGCTAGCTTCTACAGCCAAGTCAAAGTAGGAAAGGAAAATTTAGAAAACTGGGCATCACAAGAATATGCAGTGGTTTCCCTAGAGGAAATTAACACCCTTGGGTAGTTTATGAAATAAAATGAAACTCTTCAAGGCAGTGCTAGTATCTTCTCTGTGTAAATTTCAAAGAGCTTTTATACATATCCCCTTGGATCACACATCAATCCATGAGGAAAGGACAAGAACGATTAGTCCCACTTTAATCAATCCATGAGGAAAGGACAAGAACGATTAGTCCCACTTTAAAGATAAAAAAAAAAAAAAAAGGTTTAAAAAGGTAGTGTAATAGTGGCAAAAGCACAGGATTTAATGTCAAAGTCCTGACATTTTCTATCACAAAACCCAGGGAAAATCATCTCAGCTTCCTCATTTGTAAGGTAAGGATGATGATTAAACACCTGCTCTACTGAATGCCAATAAGAAAATCTGTATGAAATCATTGTAAAGTGCTGAACAGACAGTATTGATTTAAGCAATATCAGAAAGTTAAAATAAGTAGCAGAACCAGAACCAAATTTGGAGTCTTCTGATTAGTCTTGGTGCTCTATCATTGCATCTGCCAGTATAAAAATAAGCTTTCATTTATATAAACTTTCAAAAGTTAAGTTCCAGTCAGCCATAGGTCAAGAGAAGTCTTTAAAAACATGGCTTGGTACCCGTACTCAGTGGTTAGGGCACCAGGCACATGCACTAGGGCTGGTGGATTTGAACCAGGCCAGGGCCTGCTAAACAGTGACAACAATAACAACAACAGCAAAAAAAAAAATTGCCCAGCATTGTTGCAAGCACCTGTAGTCTCAGCTACTAGGAGGCTGAGGAAAGAGAACTGCATAAGCCCAAAAGTTTGAGGTTGCTGTGAGCTGCGACATCACAGCACTCTACTGAGGGTGACCTAGTGAGTGAGATTCTGTCTCAAAGTAAATAAATAAAACCAAACAACCACCCAAAACCTATGCTGATTCCTATTAACACTTTCCTATATTATTCAGCATTTCTACAAAAAGCATGAACTATACCAGGAAAAAAATTGAAAATGCTAAGTATCTAGATCAATGTACTTTTTCTTATTTTTCTTATTATTTTTTATTTATTTATTTATTTTGAGACAGAGTCTCAAGCTGTTGACCTGGGTAGAGTACTGTGGAGTCATAGCTCACAGCAACCTACAACTCCTGGGTTCAAGCAATCTATCCTCTTGCCTCAATTTTTTTATTTTTAGTAGAGATAGGGTCTTGCTTTTTTGCTCAGGCTGGTCTCCAACTTGTGAACTCAAGCAATCCACCTGCCTCGGCCTCCCAGGGTGTTAGGATTACAGGCATGAGCCACCACACCTGGCCTCCTTTTCTTATTTATTTACTTATTTTTGAAACAAAGCCTCACTCTATTGCCCAGGCTAGAGTGCCATGGCATCATCATAGCTCACAACAACTCCAAACTCTTGTTTTTGCCTCAGTCTCCGGAGTAGCTGCAACTACAACAAATACAGCAACAATGTCTGGCTAGTTTTTTTCTACTTTTAGTAGAAATGGGATTTTCTTGCTCAGGCTGCTCTCCAACTCCTGAGCTCAAGCAATCCACCCACCTGAGCCTGAGCCTCTCAGAAGTGCTAGGATCACAGGATTTAGTCACCTGTGCCCAACTTTCCTTTTCGTAAGTTAGGATAGTAAGACTTCATTCAGATCAACAGTGGGGCAGGGACAGAAGAGAAGTGAGTACTAAGCTCTGTTTCCATAACAAGATGAATAATGAAGAAGGAAACTCTAGATCCCAATTACAGACTGCACTTTTCAAGGAGTCAACCATTTATGTTTCCACTGGAGGAAATTGTCAGAGAATCTGTCAACATACTCTTGAAGCCAGAACAAAAATGTTTAGCAGTGGAAGAAAACACCAAAGAGAGTAAATTTAATAATTACAAAAATAAGTGTGTGTGCAGAAACCATAATAAATATGATTATGCACTTCGGATAATTTTTTTAAATTTTTTTTTTTTTTGAGACAGTCTCACTTTGTCACCCGAGGTAGAGTGCCTTGGCGTTACAGCTCACAGCAACCTCAAACTCTTGGGCTTAAGTGATTCTCTTGCCTCAGCCTCCCAAGTAGCTGGGACTACAGGCGCATGCCACAACGCCCGGCTACTTTTTTGTTGTCACTGTTGTTTAGCACTCCCGGGCCGTGTTTGAATCCACCAGTCCCGGTGAATGTGGCTGGCGCCCTAACCACTTGGCCCTAACCAGTGCCAAGCCTGCAATTCGGATAATTTTTGACTAAATGATTAAACTACATGAATAGCTGAAAGATAAACTGTAAATAAAGATAAATAAGTAACTAGAAAAACCCACTCGCCATTAACCTTTACCCTTAAAATCCTTGTCTGTTTCAGGAACAGTCAGCTCTTCTGCTGTGTTACACATTCACAAGTTAACTATTGCTAGAACAGAGTCTCAAGTTCATAGTGATTTGTATTGTTTGGTCGGTGAAAGGCTAGTGGAATGGGCAATGCAACCTGGGCTGGCACGGGACAGCAATTCTACACTTGGTAAATACACAAATTACCAAGCCAACTTATTACCACAGCTCCAGCAAGTAGGCCCAAAATAACAACTGGCCAACGGTGCCCTGCCTGAGCACACTTTGAGAAAGACGCCTACAAGGCTCAGGACCAAGCAAAGCAAGGCCATCTCACCCGTCCAAAGGTAACCAATCAGACCAGAGCGGGGCTGCCCTGAGGCTGGGAAGACAGACCAAGCCCCAGTCTCTCGTCTCACCTCCCGCCTCTGCAGCTGGCTCCCACGTAACTAAGGAGAATCGCGTGTCACAGAGGAGCGTGACATCACCCGCCCCACCGTGACAAGGCAGCCTGCCCGATCAGGCCCTAGCTCTAGTCCCAGCTCTAGGCCGCTCACCAGGGGCAGGCCGACCAGAAGACCCGCAGCAGAGCAGCGAACGGTTGGGTGGGGTGGAGGTGACCACAAACTCGTGAGGTTTCACTTTCAGAATTCACTTCGGAAGGAAAGGGGATGTGCCCTGTATGCAAGCGATCCAGCTGGGCCAAGGAGCCCGGCGTCTACACTTAGTGGTGGGGGAAAAGAGGAACGCGGAGTCGGGGGGAAGAAAGTAAGGTAGTGAGGCTAAGATGGGGCCTCCGTGGCAGCTCCGGAGCAGAATGAGGGCTCTGACGCCCCCGCAGACCCTCCGCCGCCACCCCCGCCCTGTAGGTTGCGCATGCGCAGCACTAGTTCCCCAGCTTCCCACCCAACTCTGCGGAGGCTAGTCTCCGAGCGGGGCCTAGTTCCCTCAGTGTACAATCTGTCCGAAAACGGAAACTACTACCATTTTTGCACAAACAGTAACTACTAACTCCTTTTCCACTTCTCATTCCCGCTTTGCCCAGTCCCAGCCTCAGACTTACCTTCTTAACCCGCCTCTCCGGAGCCTACGAGCTCTTCTAACACCGGATGTACTATGGCTTTCTCAGGGTCCACTCCTGGCTCTTTACCCAGCGTACGCCCCTGAGGGAAGCCCCGCCCCTCGTCCTGATTGGCCGTTGGATCCACTTCTGCCTTTCCATTGGTTGTAGTGCATAAACAACGGTCGCTTACTTTATCGTCATTAGTTAACACCCTTGTCGATCAAGATTCTGGCCACCAACAGCAGTAGTAGCAAAAGGTGTCTCCTTCTTCCCGTAAGGAGGATCGCTACTCGCCGCAGCCTCTAGTGGAGAAAATAAAAAGGGACTGTCCCCACCGGCGACATCTGGCAAATAATAGATCCCCTAGACGTGTGGTGGGATAGCGCTGCAAAGTCCTGGGATTCTGGTTTTAGCTTCTCACGAAATCTTAAAGGGGGAAATAATTTAGCAAACACTTAGAAAAGCGCCTTCTCTGGGCCCGATCTACCATGACACTAGTGTGGCTTAAGCTTGAGAGCACCTTTGAAGGCTCAGCAATTCTCCAGAACGCGAGAAGGAAATAACAGCCCAGTCGTCTTGCATCGGATGCTTGGACTCCAGCATAGAGGTCACTCTGTAAAGTCAAGTGATGGTCCCAGGACCGCAGGCGAGGAATCACCCCAGCCCTGCGAGTTGGAGGTGGAGAGGGGTGGGTAGGACAGGGCACGAGGGAAGCGAAGACCTGACCAAGCTGTCCTAGCAGCCCCTTTGGAGACCAAGCCTAGGGCTGGAGTTCTCCTCATTCCCCGTCTCCAGCAGGAAGCACCACCTGTGCAAGAATTGATAGAAAGGCGTTGTGAAGCTCGTTTAAAAAAAAAAAAAAAAAAAAATTAGTTGGGGAGAAGACTTACAGCAGTTGCCCGGCAGTTAGTAATACTATTTTTCTGGATTGTGTAATGTCTGTGTTTTTTTAATCAGCTTTTTTTTTCCTTTTTGAGACAAAATCTTGCTCTGTCATGGGCTGGAGGGCAGTGGCGCAGTCATAGCTCACTGCAACCTCAAACTCCAGGCCTTAAACTATCCTCCTGTCAGCCTCACAAATACCTAGCACTATGAGTACTGCCCACCATGCCAGGGTAATTTTTTTTTTTGAGACGGAGTCTTTGTTGCCCTTGGGAGAATGCCGTTGTGTCAGAGCTCACAGTAACCTCAAACCCTTTGGCTCAAGCCATCCTCTTGCCTCAGTTTTTCTATTTTTATTTTTATTTTTTATTCATTTATTTTTTATTGAGACAGTCTCACTTTGTCGCCCTTGGTAAAGTAACATGCCATCACAGCTCACAGCAACCTCACTGTCTTGGACTCAAGCGATTCTCTTGCCTCAGCCTCCTAAGTAGCTCCAAGTAGCTACAGACACCTACCGCAACACCTGGCTATTTATTGTTTTGTTTGTTTGTTTGTTTGTTTGAGACAGCACCTCAAGCTGTTGCCCTGGGTAGAGTGCTATGGCATCACAGCTCACAGCAACCTCCAACTCCTGGGCTTAAGCGATTCTCTTGCCTCAGCCTCCCAAGTAGCTGGGACTACAGGCACCCACCACAATGCCAAGCTATTTTTTGGTTATTTTTTGGTTGTAGTTGTCATTGTCGTTTGGCAGTCCCAGGCTGGATTTGAACCCGCTGGCTCTGTTGTATGTGGCCCACACTTTAGCCCCTTGAGCTGCAGGCTCCAAGCCTGCTTTTTTGTTGTTTAGCAGACTCATGCAGGTTCAATCCCACCAGACTACAACAAGTTTATATATGTATATATCCTCCAACTCCTGGATTTAGGCAATTCTCTTGCCTCAGCCTCCCTAGTAGCTGGACCTACAAGTACCCCCCACAACACCTGGCTATTTTTTTGTTGCGGTTTGGCCAGGGCAGTTTGAACCTACCACCCTCAGTATATGGGGCTGGTGCCCTACTCATTGAGCCACAGGCACTGCCCAAGTTTCTCTATTATTAATAGATACGGAGTCTCACTCTTGCTCAGGCTGGTCTTGAACTCATGAGTTCAAGCAACCCACCCACCTTGGCCCTCCCAGAGTGCTAGGATTACAGGCATTAGCCACTGCTCCTGGCAGATCTTTTAATTTTTTTGTAGAGATGAGGGTCTTGCAACATTACCCAGGCTTTTGTTAGCATTTTAAAATCTATAATTTTTCTCATTTTAAATAAATTTTGACTTTATTACATCATTTTGTATTCTTTATTACATAATTTTATTTACAGTACTTTAAATATTCATATCACTTCTTGGCCTTTCAGCTAAGATCAAATGTGTAAATATTGACTTTATTGCATAATTTTAGAGCCCCACAGAGCATTCCTAACTTTCATTTTACAAATGAGGAAACAGGTCCACAGACAGAAAAGGTTATGGCTAAATAATAAATTTAGATTAGGCATTTGATCAATGGTGATTATCAAAATCCAGGATTAGGGAAATTACTTTCTAGAAAGATAGAATGGTTTATCTTTTCCATAAAACTACATACATGCAGAGTATGATTCTCAGTTCACAAACCCAGGTATGCAATAAATGTTAATTTTCCATATGCAGCATGATAACTACCCTAAATGTCATTCTGCCAAAATGAAGAGAAAATTCATTATCAGTCTTTCTTGGAGTTTCTGTCCCCATCCCACCCCCACCCTAAATATTGCCACCTTCCTGGGGCCAAAATACTGGGGACCAGGACCTGTCTGATTCCTGGTCATCAATCCACACCTGTTCCTGCAGAAATTTTACCTGTGTACTAGTGTGGCCCTTTCAGAAAGGTGCAGCTGCTCTATTTCCACATCATTCTTAAGATACAATAGATTAGGTGGTGCCTGTGGCTGAAAGGGTAGGGCACTGGCCTTATATGCCAGAGGTGGCGGGTTCAAACCCAGCCCCGGCCAAAAACTGCACCAAAAAAAAAAAAAAAAAAAAAAAAAGATACAATAGATCTTTTGTCAGTCTAATAATGAACTCTTAGCCTGGAACTATAGGTTGCTTAGAGCTCTGACTGCAGTGTTGACTGACATGTTATTCATTCATTGAACACTTATCATGTGTCTCTTTTAGGCACTTATGGATATATCAGTGAACAAAACACAAAAACACTGCCTTCTCAGAGCTTACATTCTAGTAGGGAGAGAATAACTAAACGATAAGCATAGTAAGTAAATTATATGGTGTATTAGAATGTAAATGCTATAAAATAGAGTAGGGTAATTAAAATCAGAGGTTCTGAGAGATGGGCAGGTAGAAATTACAGAGGTGGTAGGCTTCATTGGGAAGTGACTGTTGAGCAATAACTTGAAGGAGACAAGAGACTGAGCAATGCAGGATCTAAAGAAGGAGTATTCCAAGCAGAGGAAAGTGTAAAAACCTTAAGTCAAGAGCATGCCTGGCACAACATGAAAAACAGCAAGAAGGCCAGTGCAGATGAAGTGGCATAAATTCCATCAGAATTACAAGGGATGCAGTCAGAGAGGTACTGCTCATCTAGTATGCAGAGCCTTGAAAGACTTGGGTTACCTTTGAGTTTTCTTGTTCAAGGAATATGGGTAACCATTGCAGGTTTCTGAGCAGAATCTGACATACCTTTCTATAGGAATGCTGGCTGCTGTTTGAAAATAAATTGTGGGGACTGGACAAGGTAGCTCACTCCTATAATCCCAGTGCTTTGGGAAGCCAAGCTGGAAGAATCATTTGAGACCAGCCTGGGGAACATAGCAAGACCCAATCTCTTAAAAAAAAAAAATCAGCTGGAGGGCAGCACCGGCCCCATATACTGGGGGGGGCATGTTAAAGCTCACCCCCATACAAAACTGAAAAAAAAAAAAAAAAAAAAAAAAAAGGAATTATAAAAAAAATACAGATTAAAAAATAAAATCTGCTGGATGTGGTGGCTGTGTCTATAATCCTAGCTACTCAGGAGGCTGAGACCAGAGGATAGCCTGAGCTTAGTTCAAGGTTAGTGAGCCATGATCACACCACTGCATTCCATCCTAGGTAACAGAGTGAAACTCTCTCTCTTAAAAAAAATAAAAATAGTAAGTTGTAGGGATTCTAGGGTAGAAACAGTACTGTTAGAAGGCTCAACACCAAGGTGGTAGTGGTAAAGGTAGTGGGAAGTAGGTTCTGGGTATATTTCGAAATCAAAACTAATGTAATTTGCTTGCACATTGGATGTGGGATGTAAGAGAAAGGGGAGAAACCTAAGGATGACTCTTAGGTTTTTAGTATTATTTGTCATTTTGTAATAAATCACCCCAAAATTTAGTGGCTTGAAATAATAATCATTTATTGTCTGCAGGTCAAGAGTTTGAGAGCAGCTTGGGTCACTCATGATGTCACAGTCAGATGTCAGCAGGAGCTACAGTCATCCAGAGGCTTGACTAGGGCTGGAGGAACTACTTCTGAAGTAGCTCGCTCAAAGTGGCTGACAGTGTAGTGTTGGCTATTGGTAGAAGATCTTAGCCTCTTGCCATGTAGGCTCCTCTGTAGGGCTGTTTGAATGTCTTCATAGCATGAGGATTGGCTTTCCCCAGAGTGAGCAATCCCAGTGACCTAGAGAGCTTGAGATAAATTATTTTTATGACTATCCTCATGAGTCACATAGCAATCATTTCCTTATGACACCCCTATGTATCCAGATTTCTCCCTGAGTCCTGTGCCTCAAAGAGGCTCATGCTTTGGAGGGCTGCCCTGAAAATTCTCCAAGTCTCCTTTCAGTACTTGGGACCAGCAAGGACCATTAGTGATTTTAAGACTGAGCCCAGACCAGGTCCTGCATGATCCCTGGTCCCAATTTCTCCCCTCATGGCATTCTCCAATCCCAGGATGCCCAAGGAACTCATGCCTATGGGGTCATCCCAGGGTCCTGTGACTAAGCCTCAAATCCAGGAAGGCATCCTAGCAAGTCTATTAGTCTTTTTGGCCCAGTGCAGTATACCCATTGCAGAATAAGGTAAGATTGGGTCTCCAAAATGGTACTGACGTGCTGATTTTGGATCAAACACAAGATGACAAGGTCTCTGGGCTACTGAAAGTCCTCCATCAATCCTTGGGCATGAGCCATATGTTTGGGTCCCTGTGTTGGCACTTCCCTGTCAGTGTTATGTCAAACTGCTGGTGGTCCACAGCACCCGAGACATCTTTTATCCAGCAGACATAACACCTCTCTCCCTGACCCATCACTGGCATTCAACAACCCCTCTGAAGACTCCTTGGCATAGTCCTGGAGTACTCCTGTCTTTTCTCTCCCAAGATCATTTCTGAACGCTTTTAGGATTGTTTCTCCACAGGGTGAAAGGGCCTTTTCCAACTGCTGTCCTCTTTTGCTTCTGAATGATGTGGTGATGCAACATTTTCTCCCATATTAAGTCATGCTAAATGAAGCATGCAGGAATGGATCACTCTTCTTGCTGCACCCACGGGCCTTTCACATTCTCCCCTATTGGTGATAGTGTCTAGAAGATGGGGGTGTGGTCAACCTGGAAAGAGTTCACAGTCTAGGAATGTTGTGATTATGGTTTAAAGTGAACATGAGAAGATATGGTTTGAAGAAGTGTTATTCTCTATTTATGATATAAAATTATGAAAGAAAGTCCGGGTGTGGTGGCTTATGCCTGTAATCCTAGCACTCTGGGTGGCTGAGGTGGGTGGATTGCCTAAGCTCATGAGTTCGAGACCAGCCGGAGCCAGAGTAAGACCTCATCTCTAAAAATAGCTGGGTGTGTGTGTGGGGGGGGTGCCTTTAGTCCTATTGGACCCAAACACAAGTGGAATTATAGAGAATTATGCCAATACACTGAGTCCAATGAGCTGGTCAGGTATCACAGATAAGAGAATCCTTTAGCCCAAGAGTGTGAGGTTGTTGTGAGCTATGACACCATGGCACTCTACCTAGGGCAACAAAGTGAGACTCTATCCCCCTCCAAAAAAAAAAAAAAAAAATTATGAAAGAAAACTTAACATGGCCAGAAAACAAATTCTTGTTCACATTTTCAGGCATTCTCTAGGTAAGATGTATGTTTGTGATCATCATCAACAGAACACAGTAATAATTTTTGAGAGAGTTATGGGCAAAGTAATGATGAAGTATCATGAGTAATGTAACTGGGAGTATTAAGGAACTCTAGAATAAAATATATCTATACTGTTTCAATACAAACAAAGACATTGTATTAACAGAGTTACTACCTTTTCCCCTAGTGGGAGACAGGAAATTAGCCAGAGATGGCACCTTTATGACACACGCCTATAGTCCTAGCATCTCGGGAGGCTGAGGCAAGAGAATTGCTTGAGCCCAAGAGTCTGAGATTGCTGTGAGCTATGATGCCATGGAACTCTACCAGGGGCAAAAAGTGAGACTTGGTCTCAAAAAAAAAAAAAAAGAATTGGAAATTACAAACTTGTTTACTCCTTTTAACCACTATGTGAGACAGACAAGTTAGGGCCAGTAGCTCCATTTTACAAGCAGGAGTGGAAATACTATTGCCATTTAGTATAAGACAGCTGGGCTATAAGCCCCCAACATCCATACAACTGCTTTTTTCCCATGACTTCTTGATGCGTCATTCTAAGGTAATCTCATTTCACAATGCTTTCAGTAATATCTATAACATTTATTTCTGGCAGATTAACTCTGGAGCAACCAACCTAATTAACCACTTTATAACCTGGCACATTTTCAGGTACTGTTATACCTCTAACTCAATTTCACAAATATATTTAAGAGCCCTATGAGGCAAAATTGCAGCAAAGCTGATCTGAAAGGACCAGGGAACACAATGGCCAAGAATGTTCTCAAGTTCTTCCTAGGCTAGGCCTGACATATGCTCACAGTTGTTCCAATGTCAAGCTGAGGCAACTAAGTGAAGGGAGCAGAGGGAAGGCCTCAGGGGTGGACACTGATGGAAACACAAGCAGTATCAGACCTATTCTTTTCAGGATTAACATCCCCAGAAGCCCCATTGCTAGGCTACTACATCATTATTAGCAGGCAAAGGGCAATACCTTTGGAGTCCAAAACATGCAAGGAAAGGGCAAATTAAACTGCTTTCTTGGGGCCTAATAAGCCAAATAATGCTAAATTCATCTGTGCCAAACCAAGAAAATGGTCCATTCCTTCCTGATCTTGTTTAAGGATGGATGATAGAGC
Source organism: Loris lydekkerianus (assembly GCA_963574355.1). Lineage (NCBI taxonomy): Eukaryota > Metazoa > Chordata > Mammalia > Primates > Lorisidae > Loris > Loris lydekkerianus. The sequence continues at coordinate 49,146 of CAUYPK010017775.1, read as the reverse complement.
AACCGGGAAATTCCATCCTGAAGCCCATAGAGGGGAATGGTGGACATTTCCCAGAGTTATAATGACCCAGGGGGCAACACAATTTGCCACTGTGGAGGAAAAAGGTATCTTGGTAAGCGTAGTTCTTCCACAGGACAATGGAGGTAGAAACTAGCAAGATCAGAGCCTAGGTGATCAATCCTGAATGTTTGCATGTTTTCCTGGCAAAGGTGTCCTTCATTCTTAACTCCTGAGCTAGAGGCTCGCCGCCTATAGCTCAGCGGCTAGGGTGCCAGCCACGTACACAGGAGCTGGCGGGTTTAAACCCAGCCCGGGCTTGCCAAAACAACAATGACAACTACAACCAGAAAATAGCCAGGCATTGTGGTGGGCGCCTGTAGTCCCAGCTATGTGGGAGGCTGAGGCAAGAGAATTGCTTAAGCCCAGTTTGAGGTTGCTGTGAGCTGTGATGCTATAGCACTCTACCAAGAGCGACATAGTGAGACTCTTGTCTCAAAAAAATAAAAAATAAAAAAAAAAATCCTGAGCTAGAGAAAAAGACTAAGCTAATTAATTTCCATCTAGAATACAAAAGCCACCGGGTACACTTTTCAGTGATGGCTTTAGAGAGCCATCCCAGAAAACCTAGAACATGGACTTACAGAAGAAACAATGGAAAACTCATATTTGGGCTCTTCTTCCTAACTGTATTTCAAGTCTTTTCAAAATAAGGCCCTAGGAACCCCCGGGTTCAAGTATGCCCCTGGGCTTGACCTACTGCTGCAGGAGTCGTAGGGAGTGTGATACACATTCACTAACATTAAATGTGAGGAATAGAAGATGTGTCAAAGCACATTCCTCCACGGGATGTGCTGATTTCAGAGGCAGCGGCAGTTAATGTGGAAAACACTGGAACTGGACTGCCTGCTGCGAACCTACCCTACTATCTTCTCCCTGACCCTTCCATTCCAATTTTTGAAGCTAGAACAGAAAATAATCTTCCCTGAAGATGCTTGCTTACAATTCCAAAAACCAAAAACACATGCACTGTGCCTTCAGATATTCTGGGTTTAGTTCAGAAGTCTAAACTGGATGAGCTGATTGATGCATTGTTTACTATAATAGTCAGGTAAACCCATCTCTTTGAGGAAGCCTCTTAATTCTCGGTGTTGTGGTGGGCTAAGTGAGAGTTGGACATGGCACAACCTTGAGATCTCCTGGAAATACTTCTCCAGAAAGGAAATTTTATGAATGAGTTGTCCCAAGCAAATGATGCCGAACCTCCCTAGGTGCCCCTCAATCACTGTGTTGCCTGTCAAGGTCGTATTCTTTTGTCTTTTTTAAATAGGGTCATGCTCAAGCTGGCCTTAAACTCCTGAACTCAAGCAATCCTCCCGCCTCAGCCTTCCAAAGACCTAGGACTACAAGTATGAGCTACCATACCCTGATTGGTTTTATTCTTTTTTTTTTTTTTTTTTTTGGTAATGACAGAGTCTTACTTTGTCACCCTTGGTAGAGTGCTGTGCCATCACAGCTCACAGCAACCTCAAACTCCTGGGCTTAGGTGATTCTCTTGCCTCAGCTTCCCAAGTAGCTGGGACTACAGGCGCCTGCCACAACACCTGGCTATTTTTTTTGTTGCAGTTTGGCCGGGGCCGGGTTTGAACCTGCCACCCTCAGCATATGGGGCCAGAGCCCTACCCACTGAGCCACAGGCGCCACCCCCATGATTGGTTTTATTCTTGACCTTAGCTTCTCCACATTTCAAGATGAGTTTCCCAGATGGACTTCATCTTTGGAATTCCTCAGGTCATATAAGGTTCTACCACATGCAGCATTTTTAGGCTCTGGGGGTGACTTTGGCAAAGACACCATTGGCAATATTCTTCAGGTGAAGTCTTGCAATGGTGTTCTGCACCAGTAAGCTCACCCCACTAATCCTTTAGATGCATACAACAAAGGCAAGGAATGTTTATCTGGCAATCCCAAGGCATGAGGTTTCACCTGGAGGCTTCTGGAACCCCCCCTGTCACATTGCTGCAGCCAGGAATCATGAAGGAATAATTCCATTGCTTAAATCTAAGCCCTTTTTCTTTCCTCTGCTCCTTCTTTGCCAAAAGTGCCTGTTTTGCCTGGGTGGCTTTGAGGACTTGTTAAGACTTCTTTCTCAGATTTTTTAGAACCAAGGGATATTTTCTATTTGCTCTTCTCTTCTCTTTCTTAGACAGAGTCTCACTGTGTCACCCTGGGTAGAATGCCATGACGTCACAACTCACAGCAACAACAAACTCTTGGGCTCAGGTTATTCTCTTGCCTCAGCCTCTTAAGTAGCTGGGACTACAGGTGCCCTCCACAACCCCTGGCTATTTTTAGAGACAGGGTTTTCCTCATGGTCAGGCTGGTCTCAAACTTGTGAGCTCAAGCAATGCACCCACCTCGGCCTCCCAGAGTGCTGGGTTACAGGCATGAGTTACTGTGCCCAGCTAGTCCATCATCTTTCTAATATTGATCACCACTGCTAATTCCAGAACATTTTCATTTCTCCCCCCAAATCCCTGTACTCATCAGTAGGGTTCATTTCCCTCTCCCCCCATTTCTGACAGCTATTAATTTACTTTCTATTTCTATAGATTTGCCTATTTTAGACACTTAATATACTCACAATTGTGCAATATGCGGCCATTGGTATCTGACTTCTTAGCATAATATTTCAAGGTTCAGCCATGTTGTAGCACGTGTCAGTATTTCATTCCTTTTTTATGGCTGAATCATATTCCATTATAAGCCTGTGCAACATTTCATTTGTCAACTCATCTGTTGATAGACATTTGGGTTCTTTTCAGTTTTTGGTCGTTATGAATAATGCGGGTATGAACTTTTAAGTTCATGATTTTGTGTGGACATATGCTTTCATTTCTCTTGAGTACATACCTAAGAGTAGAATAACTTGGGTTTTTATTTATTTATTTATTTAGGACAGACCCTCAAGCTGTCGCCCTGGGTAGAGTGCTGTGGCATCACAGGTCACAGCAACCTCCAACTCCTGGGCTCAAGTGATTCTCCTGCCTCCACCTCCCAAGTAGCTGAGACTGCAGGCACCCGCCACAATGCCCAGCTATTTTTTGGTTGTAGCCGTCATTATTGTTTGGTGGACCTGGGCTGGATTCGAACCCACTAGCTCAGGTGTATGTGGCTGGCGCCTTAGCCACTTGACCCACAGGCGCCGAGCCATTTTAGATGTAAATTTTTGAGGACTTGCCAAACCATTTTCCAAAGTGGCTGTATAATTTTATGTTCTCGTCAGCAGTTTATGTGGTCTCCACTTTCTCTACATCCTTGCCAACAGTCATTAGTACCCATGGTTTTGATTACAGCCATTTTAGTATATGTGAAGTGGTATCTCACCCCAGTTTTGCTTTGCATTTACTGACTAAAGATATTAAGCAACTTATTGGCCACTGTATCTCTTCTTTGGTGAAATGTCTATTCAAATCTTTTGCTCACTTTTTACTTGGGTTATTTGCTTTTTTATTGTTGAGTTGTAAAAGTTCTTTTTTTATTCTGGATACTAGTCAGATATATGGTGTGCAGATATTTTCTCCCATTCTGTGGGTTGTTTTTTCTCCTTCTTAATGGTTTTTAAAGCAAAAATATTTTTTGTTTGTTTTTGAAAAATCCAATTTATCCACCTTTTCTTTGGTTGCTTATACTTTAAATGTGTCAAATCTAAGAATGTAGTACATTTTAAATCAAATCAAAAAACATTTGCCTAGGGTCTCAGACACCTTAAGTGTGGCCCTATTTCCATTACTGATTTTTGTCTACTTTCAAGGGAAAGGGAATTAGACCACGTTTTGAAGGTGGAATATCAATGTTTTTGAAGATATATTTACAGTATCACTTGAGCACCAGGAGTTCCCATCTAACTGAGATAGGGAGAGCAGCAAAAGGAGAAAGTTCTCACTTGTGAAAATGTTGAAGTTCTGGGTGGTGCCTGTGGCTCAGTGGGTAGGGTGTTGCCCCCATATATCAAGGGTGGCGGGTTCGAACCTGGCCCTAGCCAAACTGCAACAAAAAATAGCCAGGTATTGTGGCGGGCACCTGCAGTCGCAGCTACTTGGGAGGCTGAGCAAGAGAATCGCCTAGGCCCAAGAGCTGGAAGTTGCTGTGAGCTGTGATGCCACAATACTCTACCGAGGGTGACAAAGTGAGACTCTGTCTCTAAAAAAAAGAAAGAAAAAAAAATGTTAAATCAGAGCAGAATTAAATAAAATTGAAAACTAAAGAATTATACAACAGATCAATAAATCCAAAGGTTGGTTTTTTGAAAAGACCAATAAAATAGATAAACCTTTGGCCAACCTAACCAGGAAAAAAATGTTAAATTGGGCACAGGCCAGATGTGGTGGCTCATTCCTATAATTCCAACACTTTGGGAGGCTGAAGTGAGAGGATTGCTTGAAGTCAAGAGTTTGAGGGCCGGTGGCTTCTGTGGCTCAGTGTGTAGAGTGTCAGCCCCATATACCAAGGGTGGCGGGTTCAAACTCGGCCCCGACCAAACTGCAACAAAAAAATAGCCGGATGTTGTGGCAGGCGCCTGTAGTCCTAGCTACTCTGGAGGCTCGGGCAAGAGAATCGCCTAAGCCCAGGAGTTGGAGGTTGCTGTGAGCTGTGACACCATGGCACTCTATGGAGGACAATAAAGTTAAGACTCTGCCTGAAAAAAAAAAAAAAGGAGTTTGAGAGCAAGGTGGGGTGCTGTGGCTCACACCTGTAATCCTAGCACTCTGGGAGGCTGAGGCAGTGGATTACTTGAGCTCGGAAGTGGAAGACTAGCCTGAGCAAGATTAAGACCCCATCTCCACTAAAAATAGAAAAAACTAGCCAGACATAGTAGCACATGCCTGTAGTCGTACCTACTCAGGAGGCTGAGGCAAGTGGATTGCTCAAGCCCAAGAATTTGAGGTTTCTGTAACAGATAATGCCACAGAACTCTACCCAGGGTGACAGAGTAAGACTGTCTCAAAAGAAAAAAAAAAAAGCTTGAGAATAGCCTAGACTACATAGTGAGACTATGCCTCTATAAAATATAAAAAACTTAGGTGGGTGTGGTAGCTCATACCTGTAGTCTGAGCTACTTGGGAAGCTAAGGCATTAGGGTCATATGAGCCCAAGGAGTTCAAGGCTGCAGTGAGCTGATCACTTCACAGCACTCCAGCCTGAACGATGGCATGAGACTCTGTCTCCAAAAAAGGAAAAAAAAAAAAAAAAGTGAAAGAGAGAGAGACTCGGGCGACATCTGTGGCTCAAAGGAGTAGGGCGCCGGCCCCATATGCAGGAGGTGGTGGGTTCAAACCCAGCCCCAGTGCAAAAAAAAAAAGAGAGAGAGAGAGACCAGGCATGGTGGCTCAAGCCTGTAATGCTAGCACTCTAGGAGGCCAAGAAAGATGGATTGCTTGAGCTCAGGAATTCAAGACCAGCCTGAGCAAGAACGAGACCCTGTCTCTATCAAAAATAGAAAAACAATTAACCAGTGTTGTGGTGGGTGCTTATAGTCCCAGCTACTTGGGAGACTGAAGCAAGAGAATTGTTTGAACCCAAGAGTTTGAGGTTGCTGCAAGCTACATTACACCAATGTACTCTACCCAGGGCGACAGAGGGAAACTCTGTCTCAAACAAAAAAAGAAAAAGAATACAAAATATTAGAATATAAAATATTTTATATATACATACCTCCATTAAAATGGAAAAATAAAAGACTTAGACAGCTAAATGCTTCCCCCAAATGAAGAAAAATGTATTTCTGAAGTTAAAATTGCTTAAGTAGGTTTTTTTGGATCATTCTCTGGGTTTTATTTATGTTAATAAACATGTTTATCCCAGAGCTTGGGAGGCTGAGGTGGGTGGATTGCCTGAGCTCATGGGTTCAAGACCAGCCTGACCAAGAGCAAGACCACGTCCCTAAAAAATAACCGGGCATTTGGGCAGGTGTCCATAGTTCCAGCTACTTGGGAGGCTGAGGCAAGAGAATCACTTAAGCACAAGAGTTTGAGGTTGCTATGAGCTGTGACGTCACGGCAACCTACTGAGGGTGACAAAGTGAGACCCTGTCTCAAAAAAAAGGGGGGGGGGCGGTGCCTGTGGCTCAAGGAGTAGGGTGCCGGCCTCATATGCTGGAGGTGGTGGGTTCAAACCCAGCCCCAGCCAAAAACTGCAAACAAACAAACAAACAAAAAAACATGTTTATAGACTGGGTGTGGTGGCTCATGCCTATAATTCTAGAACTCTGGGAGGCTGAGGCAGGAAGATCGCTTGAGCTCAGGTGTCTGAGACCAGCCTAAGCAACAGCAAGACCCTGTGTCTACTAAAAATAAAAAAAGTAGTTGGCATTGTGGCAGGCACTTGTAGTTGCAGATGCTCGGGAGGCTGAGGCTGTAGGATCATTTGAACCCAAGAGTTTGAGGTTGTGGGAACTAGGCTGATGCCAAGGCACTCTAGCATGAGCAAAAGAATAAGACTCTGTCTCAAAAAATAAAATAAACATGTTTGCTAATCATTTATCACAACTTAAGTAGTAGAGCATATTTCTAAACAATGCCCTACACATAATAAACATCTTTCTTTCTTTCTTTTTTTTTTTTTTAAAGAAAGAGTCTCGCTTTGTTGCCCTTAGTAGAGTGCCGTGGCATCAGAGCTCACAGCAACCTCAACCTCCAGTTCTTGGGCTTAGGTGATTCTCTTGCCTCAGCCTCCCAAGTAGCTGGGACTACAGGTACCCACCACAACTCCCAGCTATTTTTTGTTGTTGCATTTTGGCTGGGGCCTGGTTTGAACCCACCCTCGGTATATGGGGCTGGACCCCTACTTACTGAGCCACAGGCACTACCCCAATAAACATCTGTCAATACAAAAATGCCACATTTTGGCTCCCGTAGCTCTGTGAGTAGGTGACAGCCACATACACAGAAACTGGAGGGTTCCAGCCAGCCAGGACCTGCAAAACAATGACAAATGCAACAAAAATAGCCAGACGTTGTGGTAGGCACCTGTAGTCCCAGCTACTTGGCAAGCTGAGACAAGAGAATCGCTTAAGCACAAGAGTTGGAGGTTGCTGTGAGCTGGGATGGAACAGCACTCTACCGAGGGTGAGGGCAGGATAATGAGACTCTGACTAAAAAAAAAAAAAAAAAAAAGCTACATTTTAGCTGTTGCTAGTTCTGTTTACTTTCTCAGCAGTAGAATTAAAAGCCAAGTTTGAGGGGGTTTTTAAAAATGGTCTTCATTAGCTGAGCATGGTGGCAGGCATCTGTAGTCCCAGCTATTCAGGAGCTGAGACAGGAGGATTATTTGAATCCAGGAATTTGAGCTTACTGTGAACTAGGCTGATGCCATGGCACTTTAGCCTGGGGCAATAGAGTGAGACTCTGTCTCAAAAAAAAATAATGGTCTTCAATGCTTTGATGATTATTTCATCAAGAAGTTGAGTCTATGCCCTCTCCTCTTGAATAAGGGCAAGTTTGTGACTACTTCAACTAATAGACTACCGAATGAGTGATGCTGTGTGACTTCCAAAACTGTATCATTAAAAGCCATGCAGTTAGCTCCCTAAGTCTCTTGTTATACACTTTCTCTTGGGACACTTCACTCTTAGAACCCACCTGTCAGCTTGTAAGCCTAAATCAATTAAAGAGGCCATGTTTAAGTGCTCTGGTCAGCAGTCCCCACCAAGCCCAGCTTTTGAGTAATCCTAGCCCAGATGCTGCTGCACATGTGAACGAAAGAGACATCAGATGCTTCCAGCCGCTCAAGACTTCCCAACTGATACCATTCTGTGCCCATCCAAGTTCCTGTTTCATAGAATCCATGAGCCTAATAAAATGGTGGTTTTATGCCATCAAGTTTGGGATGGTAAAGATACTGGAAGGGTGTTCTTTCTGCATGTCAATAAGAAAAAGAAAAAAAAAACTATAAAAATGGGCAAAGGATATAAAAAGGCATAACTTTAACATTCCAAGAAGATAACATAGAGAAAACATAGATAGCCTTGGATTTGGAGATCACTTTTTATTTTTATTTTTTTAAGAGACAGAGTCTCACTTTGTCGCCCTTGCTAGAGTGCTGTAGCATCACAGCTCACAGCAACCTCCAACTCCTGGGCTCAGGTGATTCTCTCGCCTCACTCTCCTGAGTAGCTGGGACTACAGGCGCCCACCACAATGCCCGGCTATTTTTTTTGCTGCAGTTTGGCCGGGGCCGGGTTTGAACTCACCACCCTTGGTATATGGGGCCGGCATCCTACCCACTGAGCCACAGGCACCACCTGGAGATCAGATCACTTTTTAGATAACAGCAAAGAGAGTCCATGAAAGAAAGAATTAATAAGGTCGAACTCATTAAAAATAAAAAATTCTGCTCTGCAAATGACACTGTTAAGAAAATGAAGAGATAAGCCATAGACTATGAGAAAGTATTTGCAAAAGGCATATCTGATAAAGGACTTTTATCCAAAGTAAACAAAAAACTCTTAGAACTCAACAATAAGAAAACAAGCCTATTAAAAAATGGTCCATCATAATTGCTAAGTCATGGAAAAAGCCCAAGTGCCCAGTGATCCACAAATGGATTAATAAATTGTGGTATATTTACACCATGGAATATTATGCAGCCTTAAAGAAAGATGGAGACTTTACCTCTTTCATGTTTACATGGATAGAGCTGGAACATAGTCTTCTTAGTAAAGTATCTCAAGAATGGAAGAAAAAGTATGTAATGTACTCAGCCCTACTATGAAACTAATTGATGGCTTTCGAATGAAAGGTATAACCCAGTTATAACCTAAGAATAGGGGGAAGGGGGAGAGTGAGGTGAGGGAGGGGGGAGGATGGGCGGAGGAAGGGTGATTGGTGGGATTACACCTGTGGTGAAATTTAGTAAATGTAGAATATAAATGTCTTAACACAATAACTAAGAAAATGCTAGGAAGGCTATGTTAACCAGTGTGATGAAAATGTGTCAAATGGTCTATAAAACCAGTGTATGTTGCCCCATGATCGCATTATTGTACACAGCTATGATTTAATAATAAAAAATAAATCAAAAATAAAAGTTAGATGAATAAAAAACAAACAAAAAACCGTAAACAGTAGTATGATGAATTCCCGGTATACCTATCCCCCACTTTCAGCAGTTACCAATTTAGGGCTATTCAAGAACTGACTGTTTTCTGATCCTTTTGTGTAAGATGCCTTTTGTGTTTCAAGCATGTGAAATTTTAATTTCTTTGAGGATGACTGCTGGTATTTAAGATATTTGGGCACAAAAAGAAACGTTTTTGCATCTGGGTGGGTTTTGTCAGTGGCTTTCACTGGGGGAGATCTGGAAAGGACAGTGGAGGAGCCCTAACAACAAATTTTTTTAGCATTTACTCTTGGCTTTGTGAGATTTGCTCACAGAACATTCTTCTCAAAGAAGAGTCTTAAAGGACCTAGTGAGCATTCTTGGGGCTAAATGGAAGATTGCTAGGGATGAATACCAACCTTCACTGTGCTGACTTTTCACTCAGTTCCCCTATTTTTACTATGATACCTATACTTTTAACTTTGTCCTCTAGCTCAGAGATTCTCTTTTACCCTTTCCAGAGAATAAACTTTTAATGTTCTGCTGGCATAGGGAAAGGCAAGTGGTTGCCTGCATAGTATTTGGGGTTTCTGGGGTTCTAATGTCTCTCTCTCTCTTATTTTTTTTTTTTTAAATGTTCTGTTTTTTGGGGTCAAGTACAGGGTCTTGGTGTATTGCTTGTGTTAGAGTGAAATAGCATCGTTACAGTTCACTGCAGCCTCAAACTCCTGGGCTGGCCTCAAGCAGTCCTTCTGTCTCAGCCTCCTAAGTAGCTAGGACTACAGGTGCATATCACCATGTCTGGCTGATTTTTTTTTTTTTTTTTTTTTTTTTTCCTATTTTTTACGGAGAGGAGGTCTTGCTATATTGCTCAGGCTACTTACTAATCTTCTCCTTATTTAAAACACTTCATTCAGTCAATTCTCTTTTCAGCCTCATCCATCTCCACTTACAAAGCTATTTTAATGCTGTCAATTTCTACGTTTTTTGGAGGTTCTGTGGTGGAATCTGGATTGCTTTCAGCTTTCTCTATGGCTTGTTTAAGAGTTAGCTAGCTTTCTTAATTCTGCTTATCACTAATTCTTGTGGTTTTCAAAATTTGGTTGTTATGTTTTCTTCATTCTTTTTGTCTTTGTAAATTCATGCTATTAACATATCTATAATCCCAGCACTTTGGGAGGCAGAGATGGGTGGATTGCCAGAGCTCAGGAATTTGAGACCAGCCTAGAGTGAGATCCTGTCTCTAAAAAATACGTAACTGAGCATTGTGGTGGGCGGTCCCAGCTACTCAGAAGGTTGAGTCAAGAGGATCACTTGAACCCAAGAGTTTGAGGTTGCTGTGACCTGTGATGCCATGGCACGCTACCCAGGGTGACAAAGTGAGTTTCTGTTTCACAAACAAACCTTCTCATACCACAGTATGGATTAAAAAAAAAAAAAAAATTGAAAAACCTTCCTGTCATTTTATTGGAATTTTGAGAGGGAGTCTGTTTTTTTTTTTTTTCCTTGAGACAGAGTCTCACTATGTCGCCCTCCATAAAGTGCTATGGCATCACAGATCCCAGCAACCTCAAACTCTTGGGCTTAAGCAATTCTTTTGCCTTAGTCTCCCGAGCAGCTGGGACTATAGGTGCCCACACAACGCCCGTCTATTTTTTGGTTGCAGTTGTTGTTTAGCAGGCCCAGGCCAGGTTCGAACCCGCTAGCCTTGGTTTATGTGGCTGGCACCCTCCTCACTGAGCTATTGGGTGCTGAGCCAGGGAGTCTGTTTTTAATCTCTTATCTTGAAAACAAAATCCTAGCCATTTAATTTTAGCATGAGTAAAAACAGATATTTTATGAGTAATGATACAGAATTTTGTTTAATTTTAATTTTCATTTAATTTTTATTTTTTTGATACAAAGTCTTACCCTGTCACCCTGGCTGGAGTACCATGGCATTATAGCTCAGAGCATCCTCAAACTCTTATGCTCAAGCAATCCTTTTGTCTAAGCCTTTTGAGTAGCTGGGACTATAGACACCTGCCACAAAGCCCAGCTAGTTTTTTGTTTTTCCTATTTTTAATAGAGACAGGCTCTTTCTAGGCTGGTCTTGAAATCCTGAGCTCAAGCAATCCATCCACCTTGGCCACCATGCCTGGCTGAATTTTATTTTTAAAAATTATTTAGGGCTGGGCGTGGTGGCTCATGCCTGTAATCTTAGCACTTTGGGAAGCTGAGGTGGGTGGATTGCTTGAGTTCAGGAGTTGGAGACAGCCTAAACAAGAGTGAGACCCTGTCTCTACTAAAAATGAAAAAACTGAGCCAAGAGGATCACTTGAGCCCAAGAGCTTGAGGTTGCTATGAACTACAACGCCTTGGCCCTCTACTGAGGGGGGCAAAAGTGAGACTCTGTCTCAAAAAAGAAAAAAAAAAAAAAATTATTCTAGCCTGTAATGTTTGGCACCATACATTAATGGATATTTATATTTGGTAAAAATTCAAATTTATGTAAGTTTTCTAGAGTGACTTTTTTATGATACTATAAGTCTTTAATAATAAAATTTTCTATGTTTAGTCTTTTATGTATCTATTTGTTTAAGTGGGTCAATGCATTTAATTTTCTGTTTTCATTATATTTGTATTATAATAAGGATAAAAAGCTGTAGGATCAGAACTATAGGATCAGAAACTGCTAAACATCTTTCATTTTCCACTGAAAAGAAATAATCTGTTGTAGCTAGGGAAAGTGATCCACTTGAAGATGCATGAGATAAACTTGACCCTAGGAAGAGGAAGAAGCAGTAATGAAAATGTGGAACTTTTGTTATTCGTGGTACAGCATATTTTAAAAAGTATTTTTTGTTCTCTTTGAGGAACGTAGCTTGATCTGATATAGTATCTAATGTATTTTTATTTACCTTCATTTAGGGAGATGCATTTATTTACATGGAACCAGAGAAGCAAGTGATGTCCAGGTCTTCAGATGAATGTGTCGTGGCTCTGTGTGACCAGTGGTTAGTCTCTCTTATAGCAAGAAAATTCCCTTAGTCACTTTGCTAATCTGTGACATAAAAAAAAGACAACCCAATTTGTCTACTCTCAGGTACTTGGATTATGGAGAAGAGAATTGGAAAAAACAGACAACTCAGTGTTTGAAGAGCCTGGAAACGTAAGAAGCAGGAAAGCGATTTGGGGGGGGGGGAGGGAAGTTGAGAAACATGAAAACAACAGAGGTGAATAGAGATATTTTATTTTTTGCTCTTTTCTAGATTCTGTGAGGAGACCAGGAGAAATTTTGAAGCTTCCTTGGATTGGCTGCAAGAACATGCATGCTCAAGAAGTTATGGTCTAGGTCAGTGGTTCTCAACCTTCCTAATGCCTCCTAATGCCGCAACCCTTTAATACAATTCCTCATGTTGTGGCGACCCCCAACCATAAAATTATTTTTGTTGCTAATTCATAACTGTAATTTTGCTATTGTTATGAATCATAATATAAATATCTGATATGCAGGATGTATTTTCATTGTTACAAAGGGGTCGCTGGTCTAGGTAAATAAACTTCAGATTTTTCTGTTTGGATATGTTTGCCAATTACATAGCAAATACACATTTTTGCCTTTTTACTCTCTGTCTTTTAGTGTTTTTTGAATTGAAAGCAAGAGGTTTTTGTTAGAGGGTGAAGAAGACTAGGATGTTTTCCTAGTCCCTTACCATCTATCTGGAGATAGAAATATGTCCTTTCTAACCCATGTAGCTTTTATGGTGTGATGTTTTATAGAGAGACTCTAAACTTCACCTGTTTTGTTATTTTATCTGACTTTTAACCTTTATTATTCAAGTAGAATTTAAGAACTTCCTAAATAAGTCATTTTGTAAATACTATAGTCTTCTTAAAAATGTAGATTTGGGCTGGGTGTGGTGGCTCACACTTATAGTCCTAGTACTTTGGGAGTCTGAGGTGAGAGGATTGCTTGAGCCGAGGTGTTCAAGGCTGCAGTAAGCTATGATTGCACCAGTGGATTCTATAGATGAAGCGTCTTCTTGGTTGCTCATACATTAATTTTCTTCTTTTTATTTTGCAGGGACTCGCTTGCCTTGGGATGAGCAGTGGCTGATTGAATCACTCTCTGATTCCACTATTTACATGGCATTTTATACCGTTGCACACCTGTTGCAGGGGGGTAACTTGCGTGGGCAGGCAGAGTCTCCACTGGGTATCAGGTTGGTAAACATATAAAGGAAATGAGTGTAATTTTGTTTGCAGGAGTTGAGGCCAGGCATGATGGCTCATGCCTGTAATCCTAGCACTTCCAGAGGCCAAGGAGGGAGGATTGCTTGAGGCCAACAGTTCAAAAGCAGCCTGGGTAACATAATATGAGACCTTATGTCTACGAAAATTTTTTAAAAAATTAGCTGGACATGGTGGTGTGCTCCTGTAGTCTCAGATTCTTGGGACCTGAGATAAAAGGATTACTTGAACCCAAGAATTTGAAGTTATAGTGGACAGATTGACACCCTGTCTCAAAAAAGGGTGGTGGTGGTGGTTGTGATCTTTTGACCTATATATTAAAATATTCCTTTTATTATACTTAATTTTCATAAGAATTCATTTAGCAAAATTTTGTCATGATAGTTTTGCTTTTTTACTATTGAATTAAGAAAAATTAATGAATGGTCCCTCCCCTATTACCATCATCTGTTTTTTATTCTTATGGGAGCCTGTAGTCTGCATTTGTTACTCTAACTCTGCATTTGTACATAAAGAGATTCCTAATTCATGATGAAAATATTCTTTCAAATAAATTATATATATACAATAGTTTGTTTTATTTCTAATGTAGACCACAACAGATGACCAAGGAAGTTTGGGATTATGTTTTCTTCAAAGAAGCTCCATTTCCCAATACTCAAATCTCAAAGGAAAAATTAGATCAGTTAAAGCGGGAGTTTGAGTTCTGGTATCCTGTGGATCTTCGAGCATCTGGCAAGGATCTTATTCCAAATCATCTTTCATATTACCTGTATAATCATGTGGCTATGTGGCCGGAACAAAGGTGAAGATTTATTGATTGTCAACTTGGGTATCTTGTAGCCTCAAGTAACTAAGAAATTATCGTGGAGAGTATAGCTAGATTCACCAAGTATGTTCTTTTTCTTTTTTTAAATGTATACTAAAGCAGAAAGCTCACCCCCTCCTCCTATCTATTTTATCCAGATATCCTTATTACCCTATCCCAGGCCACCAAAGCATGTCATATTTCAGGTGCATTGATGGTTTGCTAGTAATTCATTTGACTTCCTAGATGCAGGAATAAAACCAATTTAAGTCAGGTTTTAGGATGTTAGAATTGGAAAAAAATCTGCCTTTTAGAGCTGGGAGCCCCGAGGTTCCAATCTTAATTGGTAGCAATGTTCTGACTAGAATCTTGGTACAGCAGAGGCATTTTTAATACTGTGTGTCTGCTCCATAGTAACCTTTTCATTCTCTTCCCTCTTGATCCAGACATGTCTTTGCTTTTGTCTTTAGTCCCTCAAGTAGGTGAGAAAACAAACCTCTTAATCTGTTCAAGTTTTATTTCATAAAAGTAAGATAATCTTATGTGACTTGTATTTAGAATGAGATTGTATTTTTTTTCTCAAGAATAAAAGGTAGATTTTGAAGTAGAGGGATAAAATAAATCTGTGGTTCTTGCACTACTTGTCATCTAGTTATTTTTCTTTTTTTTTTTTTAAATTTTTTTTTCAGGTTTTTAAAATTTATTGTTTAAAATGTATTTTTAGAAAATTTGGTTATCTCAGAAGTTTCCTTTAGTAATAAGCTGAGTCCTCATCCCTTTGTACCAAGTTTTTTATATTTTTTAGGTTTTTAAAAATTACAGATAAGTAGTAACATCAAGTCCTTATGCCAGGCACTGTTGTAATCACTTTTAGTAACTCCTTGATCTTTTACTATGCCTTTTCAAGAAAGGTCTGTCATATCCATGTTTTACAGATAAGAAACTTACTGAGGCATAAAGAGGTCAAATGACTCGCTCAAAGCTACCCAGCTAATAAAGGGAAGAACCAGAATGTAACCCAGAGAGACTGGCTCCAGAGCTCTACTCTTAGCCACTGTGATCCCGCATGATCTCGTTGCTAGAATGAATAAATGACATGTACATAGTTAAATTCAAAGACTACATAAAGGCAAAAAGTTAAAAATGAACTTTAATCCTTGTCTGTCCATACACCACTTCCTTTCCCAGAGCACAAAGAACTATATTTATTTTTAAATTTATATAAGATACCACATTTTTCACACTGTTCTCTTGCTTTTTCCACATAATAACATGTTGTTATTTTTATATCCATAGATATAGTGCCACCTATATTTTAAAAATGGTTATATCATTGGACGCCTGTGTCATAGTTTATATAGCTAGGCCTTTGGCTTGTTTTCCTTTTTTTTGCTTGTTAGAAACAGGACTATAATATTTTTATACATTTGTCTTAGCAAATTTCTATAAATCTGTTAGCATTTACCTTAAATTATTAAGCCTGAACTATAACCTTTAATTTTTATTTTCTGTCTTTAAACATTTACCTATAAAGTGAGAAGTGGCCTGTAGCTGTGAGAGCAAATGGACATCTCCTCCTTAACTCAGAGAAGGTAAGGCTTAATGCCTTTTTTTTTTTTTTTTTTAGACAAAGTCTTACTTTGTCCCCCTCCGTAGAGTATCGTGGCATCATAGCTCACAGCATATATTTGGTATAAACCATCAATGGACCTGAAATATTGCTTGGGCTCAAGCAATTCTTTTGCCTCGGCCTCCCACATAGCTGAGACTACAGGTGTCCACTATACCGCCTATTTTTAGAGACAAGGTCTCACTCTGGCTTAGGCTGGTCTTGGACTTGTGCGCTCAAGCAGTCCACCTGTCTCAGCCTCCCAGAGTGCTGGGATTACAGGCATGAACCACCACTCCTGGCCCCTCACTGTCTCTTGAAAGTTTAAGATTCTGTAGAAGGCTTTTCAGATCTAAGAAGTTGCCTTTAAATATATTAATATAAGAGATAAAGATATGAATTAGAGTTGAAAATCTATCTAAAATGTCTAGAACTAATAGTATAAACTGAGTTTTTATCTTTAAAATTGAGTAAGTAGAGTAGATAGTATTAATTGAGGGAAGAGATAGGAAAAAGTCACCTATTTATATTTATTTAGAGTGGCAAAAGAGGTATAAAGTAGTGTGAGAGATGAAAAGAGAGACAGAGACAGAGATAGAAATAGATCTTAGCATTATGACCCCAGAAAATCTTTCTTATTAAGTTGAGAAGGTGGTTTGGTATTGTTTATTTTATACTTTGGCTGCGAAATTAGCCGAGAAATGGGATTTTAGAGTTTGTAGAACTTCTAGATATTAGGTAATGCTTCTTTTCAGACAGTAGTCTATTCTATACTACCACTAGTGTTACGGTTAATAATATGTATGAATTTTTTATAGGCTACATAGGACTTTTATCTGATTAATCAGTGTCTTTAACAGAAGACTGTGCAAACTTGATAGAACTCGTCTGTATGACACTTTTATGCAAATTAGAGAGGGCATCCCCTCCTCAACATAAAAATAAAGCTACAGTGTTTATTTCTCATTGATAAAAATCGTAACAAATTGGATTTGTTACATCCAGTGAATTTTCCTGCAGTCAGTGGAATAGCCATGCCAGATTATTAATTATTCTAAGTATCTATATCATAATGGAAATAGTTACAGATTTAGACAAATGGCAGATAATAGGAACTGTGGTATGTAACATAAGATTTGGCCAGTGCCCTAATATTGAGAGTTAATTAAAAGTTCATTTAAGGCTTGGTGCCCGTAGCTCAATGATTAGGGCGCTGACCACATATACCAGGGCTGGTGGATTCGAACCGGCCCAGGCCTGCTAAACAACAATGGCAACTACAACAACAGTAATAAAATAGCCGGGCATTGTGGTAGGTGCCTGTAGTCCCAGCTACTTGGGTGGCTGAGGCAAGAGAATTGCTTAAGCCCAAGAGTTGGAGGTTGCTGTGAGCTGTGACGCCACTCACTCTACTGAGGGCAACAAAGTGAGACTCCGTCTCCAAAAAAAAAAAAAAGTTCATTTAATTTACATTAGACTGAAAAACGGCATTTTACAAGTATGGACTATTTTATAGACTTTGTGATATCAATAAGGACTTTTAATTATTGAGCCTCATTTCTTTGTATGTCAAAATGGAACAATATATATTCATTCTGTTAGAACATGATATTTAGGCTTGGTGCCCATATCACAACGATTATGGCACCAGCCATATATATGGAGGGTGGCAGGTTTGAACCCAGCCCGGGCCAGCTAAACAGCAATGATAATTGCAACAAAAAATAACTGGGAGTTGTGGTGGACACTTGTAGTCCCAGCTACTTGGGAGGATGAGGCAAGAGAATTCCTTAAGCCCAAGAGTTTGAGGTTGCTGTGAGTTGTGATGCCACGGCATTCTAACAAGGGTGACATAGTGAGACTCTGTCATGCACAAAAAAAGAACATCACATTTATTTGTGTACTGTCTCAACATTGTATTATACTAATTTTATTAGAACAGGATGCTTATTGCCATGTAGTAGAAAATTGATGTAATCCTCACTTCTTTTTGCTATGTACAAATTTATGCTAATGACAAACATTTTAAAGCAATAAAGATTCCTAGGCTGTTAGTGTGGCCTTAATAATAATAAGATTCCTAAAATACTAACTCCAACCTTGTGAGCTGGCCTTTGAATGACTCTAATTGCTATAAATCTACTTTATATAACCAGCAGGAGTGTTCCAGGATTATAGTGGAATCATTCCACATATCTAACCTGATTACCAGGGGGCAGTGTAGGCTAAATCACAGTTGATTGGATTTGACTGGAGCATCACAGAATGGAGACCCTGTCCTACCTCTGTCACTATAGCTGAGTGAACCAAACAAGTCAGTTTTTACCTCTCTAAAATTAAAGTATATTTTGCTTTCCATATTTCTAATTCCTTTTTATTTTATTTAGAGACAGAGTCTCACTTTGTCAACCTTGGTAGAGTGCTGTGGTGTCACAGCTCACAGCAACCTCCAGCTCTTGGGCTTCGGCGATTCTCTTGCCTCAGCTTCCCGAGTAGCTGGGATTACAGGTGCTCACCACAACGCCCGGCTATTTTTTTGTTGCAGTTTGGCCGGGGTTGGGTTCGAAGCCACTACCCTCCGTATGTGGGGCTGGTGCCCTACTCACTGAGCCATAGGCGCCGCCCTCCTTTTTTTTTGTATGTGATCATGGTCAGCCCAATTAATTTGATATAGCCAATTTGGTCTATTTACTTATATATATTCTTTTTAATGCTTGTTCATTAACATTCTGTTTCAGATGTCAAAATCCACAGGCAACTTCCTCACTTTGACTCAAGCTATTGACAAATTTTCAGCTGATGGTGAGTATACTTTTTTGTTATTGCTGTTGCATAGAGTCCTTTCTCAGATTACAGAAGGCAAATTAAAATTGTTTTCATTTTGTTTTCTCTTTTTCTTTTAACAAAAATGTTAAAATATTTATATTTTCTTTGCAGACAAGTAATGTAATATTTGAAATACAAGAATTGCTGATACAATATATTCAAGAATAAATTTGAGCTAAAGTTAATTAAAGTCTTTTTTTTTTAAATTTAATTTTTTTCATTTTTTTAGAAACAGTCTCACTTTTGTCACCCTCGGTATAGTGCTATAGAGCTGCTCCAGCTCTCAGGCTTAGGCGATTCTCTTGCCTCCCAAGTAGCTGGGACTATAGGTGCCTGCCACAATGCCTGGCTGTTTTTTTTTGTTGTTGTTTGTTTGTTTTTGTTGCAGTTTGGCTGGGCGGGGTTCAGACCTGCCACCTTGGTATATGGGACTGGTACCCTACTCACTGAGCCACAGGCACTGCTCTCTTTTTTTTTTTTTTTTGAGGCTGAGTTTGACTGTGTTGCCCTCAGTAGAGAGCTGTCGTGTCACAGCTCACAGCGACCTCAAACTCTTGGGCTTAAGCCATTCTCTTGCCTAAGCCTCCCAAGTAGCTGGGACTACAGGAGCCAGCCACAACGCCCAGCTATTTTTTTGTTGTAATTGTCATTGTTATTTGGTAGGTCTGGGCTGGATTCGATGTATTCCGGTGTATGTGGCCGGTCCCTCAGCCGCTGAGCTACAGGTGCTGCACCTTTAAATTTAATTTAATATTTTTGTTAAAATGTTTTTGAGACAGTCTCACTCTGTTGCCCTGGGTTAGAGTGCTGTGGCATCATATCTCATGGCAACCTAAAACTCTTAGGTTTGAGCTGTTCTTTTGCCCCAGCCTCCCCATTAGCTGGGACTACAGGCACTTCTGGAACTACTAATTTTAAAGTAGCAATGGGGTCTTTCTCTTGCTTAGGCTGGTCTGGAACTCCTGAGCTCAAGCAGTCCCCCCACCTTGACCTCTCAGATTGGTAGGATTACAGGTGTAAGCCACTGCGTCTGGTCTAGAGCCTTCTTTTAAATGAAACTCACTGTAATTGCTAAGATTCAAGACTGGTTTTATAGAAATGTTGACTATGTAGGAAGCTTTTCCATGGTATTTCCTCTGTATTTGGTATTCCCATAGGTAACTTAAACCTGGGAACATTTATTTTTCAGTAAATTTCTTTTGCCTGGCCTCAGTACTATTCCATTTTATTATTACTTTGTTAAGAGAAGAAATGCACCATCTTGAAGGAACCATTCATTTTTTTATGTAACATTCTTTATGGTATTTCTTTTTATTGATCTTGGCTGGCTCAGTTTGTGTTCTTGGTTTCTCTTAATTGGCATTAAGTTGTTTCTGACTGTCTCTTACAATACATTATTTACAGTATCATTTGCTTATGAATAAGTAATGTATTCATATGGCTCAAAATTTAGAAAGCATTAAAAAGCATGTTCAATGAAAATACTCTCTTCTTATACCTATTCCCTAGCTACCCGTTTTCTCTCAGACACAGTTATTATTTTCTTCAAACCTTTCATAATGGCTAACGGGAGTGTAAATTGGTACAGCTCTCTTAAGGGCAAATTTAACACTATCACACAAAACTTGCCTTACTTTTTTGGCTTAATAATCTTCTAGAGATTTGCCCTGAGGATACACCTCCAACAATACAAAAACATAGGTGCATAGGGTTATTTACTGCTGTGTTGTTTGTACTTGGAAAGTATTGGAATGAACCTAAACGCCTTGTGTAGGAGAGTGAGTAAATAAATGATGGTAGCCACATAATGGAGTACTCTGTGCAGCAAGAATGAGAAGTATCTCTAGGAACTGATGGAGAGTGACTTCCAGGATATACTTTTTATAAGAACAAAGTAAAAACTCCCAAACTGTGCAAAAGAATAATGTATGTACCCTTGTGTAATAAAGTAGCAGATATAAGAATATGTATATTTGTTAATTTAAAAAAGTACAGTGAGTCCTCTATATCTTTAGGTTCTGTTTTTATGGTTTGAATAAACTGTGGATTGAAAATATAATTAGGCCTACAATAATTGCTTCTGTTCTGAACATGTACAGATTTTTTTCCTTGTCATTATTAAATAATACAACATAACAACTATTTATGTAAGTATTGTCAGTAATCGAGAGGTAACTTAAAGTGTATGGGAGGACCTGCGTAGGTTATGTATAGTTTCTATGCCATTTTATATAAATATGGACTTAAGCATCTTGAGGATTTTGGTATTTGTGACTAGTCCCTAACAGGTACTACCAAGGGACGACTGTGTTGGAATGATAAACTAGAAACTAGAGAGATTAGGTACCTATGTAGTGGGGGGCAAGGTTGTAGGAAGAATGGGAATTGGGAGGTAAGCATTAGGAGGGAGCAACACTTTTTTTGTTCTTTATTTTTTACTTTTATGGTGCCGTGACTCAGATTCGAACTGAGGTTGCTGCCGCCAAGCAACACTTTTCTTATTAAAACGTTTTGTATGGCTTTGATTCCTAGAACCATAATATTTCATGTAGAAAATATTAAATGTGTAATTAAAATCAACCATGATGTATAGGTGGGACTCCTAATGGAATAATACATACAGTGAAGCATGGCCATAGTGAAGGGACAGGGAAGAAGTAACCTAAGTAACTTTGAAAAACAATTTGTTTTTTTTTAGAGACAACAGTATTTTGATTAGACACTAAAGGAAAGGCAGAACTGTGTATAAATACTGTAGTTAGTAAGTCTGTTTCTTACAAGAGATATAAGCAATTGTGAAACTACTTTGTGTATTTTAGGATTGAATAAGAAAATATATATATGGTAGAAAACGAGAACTTCTGTCTCAGAGAGCTCACTGTCAGAAAAAGAAGCTATAAATAAGTAAAGGAGGAATGTTAGAATGAACTTTGGTGTTAGATTGGAATTGTGGTATCAGTATGAGCTTTTATTTTGTGTACAGGTATATAGATACAAAAACAAACTTAGGGCTCAGCGCCTGTGGCTCAAGCGGCTAAGGCGCCAGCCACATACACCTGACCTGGTGGGTTCGAATCCAGCCCAGGCCCACCAAACAATGATGGCTGCAACCAAAAAATAGCCAGGCGTTGTGGCAGGCACCTGCAGTTCCAACTACTTGGGAGGCAAAGGCAGGAGACTCGCTTGAGCCCAGGAGTTGGAGGTTGCTGTGAGCTGTGATGCCACGGCCCTCTACCCAGGGTGACAGCTTAAGGCTCTGTCTCAAATAAAAAAAACCTGAATAAAAACTAACTTAGATGGGTATGTATGTATTGGTTGACATACATACATATTTTTTCCTTATATCTGTTGAGAGGGCCTAGGAATAATGATACTCCAATACCAATGAAACATTTGGCATTCATGCTGGGTGGGTGAGCCTATAATCCTATTATGGGAGGTTGAGGTGGGTGGATTACTTGAGTTCATGAGTTTGAGACCAGCATGAGCAAGAGCGAGACCCTGTCTCTATTAAAAATAGAAAAACCAGGGTGGCACCTGTGACTCAAAGGGGTAGGGCGCCGGTCCCATATGCCGGAGGTAGTGGGTTCAAACCCAGCCCCAGCCAAAAACTGCAAAAAAAAAAAAAAGAAAAGAAAAAGAAAACTCAGGCTCGGTACCTGTAGCTCAAGAGGCTAAGGCACCAGTCTTAGAGCTGGTGGGTTCAAATCCAGTCTGGGCCCGCCAAACAACAATGACAACTACAACCAAAATATAGCCGGGCATTGTGGCGGGCACCTGTGGTCCCAGCTACTTGGGAGGCTGAGGCAAGAGAATCGTTTAAACCCAGGAGTTGGAGGTTGCTGTGAGCTGTGACGCCACGGCACTCTACCCAGGGTGACAACTTGGGACTCTGTCTCAAAATAAATAAACAAATAAAAAATAGAAAAACCAGCTGGGTGTTGTAGCACATGCCTGTAGTCCCAGCTACTCAGGAGGCTGAGGCAAGAGGATCTCTTGAGCCCAAGAGTTTGAGGTTGCTGTGAACTTTGATGCCATGACACTCTATTGAGGGTGATGGAGTGAGTCTCACACATAACTTGGGATCCAGATCTTGGTTTCTAAATACCATTCTCCCATAAAAGTAACTAGTGCTCCTAGAAGAAGTGATTAGTTTGAGGTCTGGGGTAGGGAAAATACAAGATGAATGTGAAATACTTTGTAGTACCAGAAAATATGGAAATAGTTAAAAAAGGATGGGGGCATGTTGAAAAGTCACAGGAGGCAACTTGAAGAGGTCTTAATAGCCTAAGTTGGAACAATTTTAGCACCAAAGTTAATGAGGATATTGTATTATAACCCAGTGAATAAAATTAATATCCACTAGTCTTTTCTGATATATGTGTATATTAATAATTGGATCAATAAAACAACAGGGAGTAGGGACATTTATCTTTTCAGTTTCAAAGAATAAATGTAGAAATACTGAGTGAAATGTAAAATCACCATTGAGCAAACACTGTAATTGTTACAGCCAGGATCCACCAATTGTTGATAAAGTCAATGGATGAAAGTTTCAGAAGTAACAGGATGTTTGTATATTCTTAGAATAAATCTCTCCCAAGATACTTATTAATCAGAAAGGGAAAAAATAATAACTTTGTAATGGAGAAATAGGCAGATGCTACCTTATCTAAGGGATCAAGATTGGCATCACTGGCTTGGTGCCCATAGCACAGTGGTTACTAACGGCGCCAGCTACATACACCAAGGCTGGCGGGTTTGAACCCAGCCTGGGCCAGCTAAGCAACGATGACAACTGCAACAGAAAAATAGCTGGGTGTTGTGGTGGGCGCCTTAAGTCCCAGCTACTTGGGAAGCTGAGGCAAGAGAATCGCTAAAGCCCAAGAGTTGGAGATTTCTGTGAGCTGTGACGCCATGGCACTCTACTGAGGGTGACATAGTGAGACTGTCTCAACAACAACAACAAAAGTTCATTTAAGGTAATCTTTACATTAGACTGAAAAACTGCCTTTTATAAGTATGGACTATTTTGTAGACTTTGTGATATCAATAAGGGCTTTGAATTATTGAGCTCATTTCTTTGTATGTCAAAATGGAACAATATATATTCATTCTGTTAGAACGTGACATTTAGGCTCAGTGCCCGTAGCACAGTAGTTATAGTGCCAGCCATATCTACCGAGGGTGGCAGGTTCAAACCCAGCCCGGGCCAGCTAAACAATGACAACTGCAACAAAAAATAACGGGGAGTTGTGGCGGGCACCCATAGTCCCAGCTACTTGGGAGACTGAGGCAAGAGAATAGCTTAAGCCCGAGAGTTTGAGGTTGCTGTGAGCTGTGACACCATGGCACTCTACCCAGGGTGACATAATAAGGCTGTCTTTAAAAAACAAACAAACATACAAAGATTGGCGTCACCAGTGATAAGTTGTATTAATGTCATGTACCTCCCTGATGATACACCAAGAAGGACCACAGTATCTTTTTTGTAGTATTCTTGCCAAACATTCATATCCTCAGTCTTCATAGAAAGCATCAGACAAAACCGAGGGCAGTTCTCTTAAGTCGTAGTCATGAAAAGTATCAAGGTTATTAAAGGCAAGAAAAGATTGAGAAGTTGTTACGGATTTGAAGAGACCAAAGGAGCACAACAATTAAATATTACATGGGGATTCTGGATTCAATCCTGGAATAGAAAAAGGATGTTACAAAAAAACACTGGTAAAATTTGTATGAGGTCTACAGTTTGATTGACAGTATTGTACTAATGTTAACGTCTTAGTTTTGATTTTATGGTTATACAGTATAACGTTTTAACATTAGGGAAGCCAGGTGAATGGTATACATTTATTATCTTTACTGTTTTGTGTAACCTTTCTTTAACTAGAAAATTATTTCGAAAGCTAAAGCATATTTTCAACTTTTGTGTATTCTAAAAAAGTATTTAATGCATTCATAATTTTTTTTCTAGGAAGTTAGTTTTATTGTGCACATTCATAATTTAATGTTACATGTTCTCATGTACAGAGGGTAACATACTATACATACTGGTCTGTACTTTGCCTTTTTCATTTAACAACTCATATTTGAGTTCCGTCCATATTGGTACATAATGAGTTTACTCATTTTTAATTTAATTTAATTTTATTGATTGATTGATTGATTGGGATTCATTGAGGGTACAAAGAATTAGGTTACACTGATTGCATTTGTTAGATAAAGTCCCTCTTACAATTGAGTCCCTTACTTAAAAAAAAGCAATAAGTGTACCATTATGGGGATATCTTATAGTTTTTTTAATTAGGCTCTTATTGATAGACATTTAGGTTTTTTCCAGAATTTTAGAAAGGAAGATTTTGGTACTACTAAGAGATGAGAATTTAAAACGTAAAGGTTTAGCTTGGTGCTTGTGGCTCAAGCGGCTAAAACAGCTACATACACCTGAGCTGGTGGGTTTGAATCTAGCCCAGGTTCGCCAAACAACAATGATGGCTGTAACCAAAAAATGTCTGGGCATTGTGGCAGGTTAGGGATCCTACTTCTGGTTATTTTATTTTCATTATTGATCTAGAATAGTCCTTTAAAACATCTGTTATTTTAAAATTTATTCTGTGAACTTTGCAATGTGAAATACTGGACCCATAGTTGACACTTAGTGGCCATATTTTTAATTCATTCATTGATTTTTTTTCCTCTTCCAGGAATGCGCTTGGCTCTTGCTGATGCTGGTGACACTGTTGAAGATGCCAACTTTGTGGAAGCCATGGCAGAGGCATGCATTCTTCGTCTGTACACCTGGGTGGAGTGGGTGAAAGAGATGCTTGTCAACCGCGACAGCCTAAGGAGTGGTCCTGCCAACACTTTCAATGATAGAGTTTTTACCAGGTAATCTGTGGATCCCAACCACTTTCTATGGTAGAGTTACTTAGTCTTTGGTGAATTTTAAGTTTTCTTTTTCTTTCTTTTTTCCCCCAAATAGATTAGATGATAGTAATAGCTACTATTTATTAAAGGCTTTTTTGTGCTGGGCACTTGGCAAAATATTTTGCGTGTATTTTCTGATTTTTACCCCAAAGCAGCCTTATATGTTAAAGATATTATTAGCTTAATTATTAATTAAGAGCATCTTGCTCTGTTGCCCAGGCTGGAGTGTAGTTGCACTATCATATCTCACTGTAACCTCAAACTCCTAGGCTCTCAAGTGATTCTCCCAAATAGCTGAGACTACAGGTGTCTGCCACCACACGCAGCTAACTTTTTAAAAGGTTTTTTCATAGAAATGCGGTATTGCTTGATTGCCCAGGCTGGGCAATAAACTCCTGGCTTCAAGGGATCCTCTTGCCTGAGCCTCTCAAATCCCTGGGATTACAGGCATGAGCCACCACCCTTGGCCAATGAGCTGCATTTTACAAATAAACTAAGGCCTAGAAAAATTAAGTGTTTTCTTTAATTGCCTCAAAGTTAGTAATTGTAAACTTGGGTTATGAACTTATTTCTTCTCCAAAGCCTGTTCTCATAACCATTTTATCATGCTGTCTTGCTTTAGAGTGGGGCAGAATGATTAAAGGAAAAGTAGATTAAAAGAAAAGGAGGCATGTCTTTTTTTTCCTCCTTTCAAAAGAAATTAATTAACTTCATTGTGTCAGGAGCCATCCTAAGCATTGGTTTTATAAAGATGAACTAAGACATGATACTTCCTTGTCATCTAGCAAGAAAAATAAACACCCAATCAATTATAAGTATGATAATAAGGATAAAGAAAATTCAAGAAATATCTTGTGAATTCTGGGTATCTTGAAAAATAAACAGGATTTTTGCAAGGAGAGAAAAAAGTGTATAAAAGCCATAAAAAGGGTATGATATTTACTACTTGGAGTCCAGTATGTGAAAGGTAAAGGTCAGAGACAAAACATGCTGGGGCCAGATTAGGCCAGATTGAGAAGGGCCTGAGGTGGTATAAGAATTTTTCTCCCTTAACATCCAGGATTAGTTAATTAAAATCCAACAATTAAAACCTGGCTACAACCTTAGTTAAGCTTATTTTATATTATATTTTGGGCTTTATAACAAAGTTTACATCAAGGAATTTTTCAGCAATTATCATTTACTGTGTTACCATAAACAGAAGTCCTTTTTTTTTTTGTGGAGACAAAGTCTTACTTTATTGCCCACGGTAGAGTGCGGTGGCGTCACAGCTCACAGCAACCTTCAACTCCTGGGGTTAGGCGATTCCCTTGCTTTATTTAGCTTCCCGAGTAGCTGGGACTACATGTGCCTGCCACAAGGCCCAGCTGTTTTTTTATTGCAGTTTGGCCAGGGCCAGGTTTGAACCCGCCATCCTCAGTATATGTGGCCGGCGCCCTGCCCGCTGAGCCACAGGCACCGCCCATAAACAGAAGTCTTAAGCCTAGTCTGATGAGTTATACTTAGAGATGGACAGACAACTGAGAAACTGCAGTCATCAGGTTTAAGGGGCACAAACACATTGGCGTGAATATTTCGGACATTGTTCTGATTTTACTGCTTAGTAATATATGCAGCAGCTTTTTATACTTATATGTAATTTCCTTTAAGCTCATTAATTTTTTTCCCTGTTCAATAGTGAAATGAATGCAGGAATTACGAAAACAGATCAAAACTATGAAAAGATGATGTTTAAAGAAGCTTTGAAAACAGGATTTTTTGAGTTTCAGGTAGGCTATTAATATTAATTCTTTGGGTAAATATAAAGCATGCTAGTGTCAGTATGATGTATTTCCTCACTTTTTCTTCTTGCTGTAACATAATTATTTGTCTAAAGTGTCAGTTGTGAAAATGCTGCCAAGAAACTTTAAAATTCTTCATTAAATTGTGGTTTTAAGTAGTTTTCTTTGGTATTCTTTCCTATGTATCCATTTATTATAAATATTTCTGCTCCTAGTTAAGCTATGAGCATTACTGTAAAGAAGGTTAAATCTAAAATTCAGTCATACTTTCCAGGAAAACATTTTAAAATTGATAAGAACAAAGGCAAAATTGTAATTAATTGCTATTAGTTTGAAAGCAAATGTTTTGTGAAGTTTTCCACAAGATGTCAGTATTTCCTCAAGTTTATTATTTCAAGTGCTTAAAGCAGGTGTCCTCAAACTGTGGCCCGCTGGCCACATGAAGCGGTGTGAATTGTATTTGTTCCCGTTTTGTTTTTTACTTCAAAATAAGATATGTGCAGTGTGCATAGGAATTTGTTCATAGTTTTTTTTTTTTAAACTATAGCCGGTCCTCCAACGGTCTGAGGGACACTGAATTGGCCCCCTGTTTAAAGAGTTTGAGGGTGCCTGGCTTAAAGTAAAAATGTAGCTTTACTCAATCAGCTTTGTGAAAAATCACATTGGGATTTATATGACTTGGTTTTCAGAGATGTGGTTAAATAAGGATAAATGCTGAGCATAGCAATGTGTTACATTTTATAGCCTTATTTAATATTTTTCTTACGCTGCTCAGAGCATTCACCCTAGTACACAGTTAGAATTGTTCGACTTTTATGTCTCAAAATATCTTTTAAAAAATTTTTATTCTTGAGAATCATTAACATAAACTGAAATATCCCTTGAACAAAGATAAATACTTGCGAATTCTTAAAAATTAGTAATTCATTGTGAAACTTTAATAAAAGGCTAAACACTTAAAAATACATTGAAACCAACATACTGAAATCTTTTCTCTTCATTTTAATTTTAAAGAAGGTGAGGGAAATGGTAAATAATTTCAAATTTTATAGGCGGCGAAAGATAAGTACCGTGAATTGGCCATAGAAGGGATGCACAGAGAACTTGTGTTCCGGTTTATTGAAGTTCAGACACTTCTCTTGGCTCCAGTCTGTCCACATTTGTGCGAGCATATTTGGACACTCCTGGGAAAGGTACTTCACACATATAAAATGTTATGAGTTGTGTTGATTTTGTCTGCATTGTGATATTGTTACTTAAAAGGCTAAAAACATTTTGAGAAAAATGTTGGATTTGTCATCATCATCATCATCATCATCTTTACAAGTTAACCCGAGCTATCTCCTGTTTAGATGGACATATCACATATGTTCCTTTATTTATATATACATGATGTATTTATTTTAAAAAGGTGAAAGTACGGAGAAAGATAAAAGCAACTGTTAAGAGTCGCTTATAAACAGAGGTAGAGGTGTATATTTGCATAAATATTCTTATTTTATATAAAACTTCAGGCATGTATAGGACTTTATATTCAGAAATATATTAGCATTCTTGCTGTGAAGATAAATTCAATTATTTCTCCCAGGCTAGCAGATAAATAGATTGGCTGGTTTAATAACTCCTCTCCAACCTTATTAGTCAGGCTCTTTTGTATTTTTGAATGCATGAACAATGCAGAAATGTGCTTATGATCTGTATACCAAATAGCCATATTTTCAATACTGAATGTATTAACAGGATAAAAACTGAGAGTATGCATAGTTTATATAATAATGATTAAATTTAGGCAAATTAGCATTACATAATTTTCTTTGAAAGTGAGCATATGTGTGTGGGTATTAATATGCTTGTACAAATGGATGCTAATTAAGAATGTAGAGTCAGACTTCACAGCTTGAATTCTAGGGAACATTAGATCAGGGGCTGTGGAAGTGGCTATGTGTAGTCAGATTTGAACTTTGAGCACACAGTTACAGATGGTAGCCTTGGTATGAAACTGTAATCAAGAATCATAAAATAGTTGTATTGTCTAGTCTCGCTGAATCTTTTTTGGTTTTTGTTTTTTTAAAAGACTGATTCAGTTATGAATGCTTCATGGCCTGTGGCAGGTCCTGTGGATGAAGCCTTGATATGTTCCTCGCAGTACCTCATGGAGGTAGCCCATGACCTAAGACTACGACTCAAGAACTACATGATGCCAGCTAAAGGGAGGGTAAAGTCATTTAAAAAAATATTCCTTAGAAGTTATTGGTCAACATTTAACAGTAATGAAAATTCTAAAAAAGACTTTCATTAAAATATATGACGCCAAATTAGCTACTAATATAGTTGTATAGTATATATGTTTTTCAATGTTAGAGGCAGTGGTGGTATATATTGGGGAAGGTTTCTTCTCATCTTTGAATTACATATACTATAAGCAACGAAATGTTTTTCTCTTTTCTTTTTTTTCTCCTTTTCTTTTACCATGTAGAAGATTGACAACTACCTGTCTCAGAAGCCCTCACATTGTACTATCTATGTGGCAAAGAACTATCCACCGTGGCAGCATACCACCCTGTCAATTTTACGTAACCACTTTGAGGTGATGCTCTCAGTAGATCTTTCTTCCTACCGTGTTGTATATTGCTTATATTGTTTTTGTTTTTAGGGTATTGGCGATATCTAGGGAAAGGAAGATAGGCAGCCTTGTTTCATTTTCTCTAGGCAGGGGTGGGGGTGGGGTGGGTTATATTGGTATATTATATATACCAGTATATTATATTGGTTAATATTGGTGGCTCATAAATGGACACTGAGGGAAAAGCTGCTCATATATGGACACTAAGGAAAAACTTTTTTCCTCATTTCTGAAATTTCATACAAAAATGTATTATATCTAGTTGCATATAATTAAAAGATATGGGGGTTTTCATATGTGTAGGTGAGATTAAGGAACACTTTAGAGTTTCATAACAGGACAGAGTTTGTCTTTTGAATTTGCTGTGCCTTGAATAGTGGGATTCATGAAATCTTAACCTTATTATGTTTGAAAAAATTGAAGCTGGGTTCTTGAGTACTTTAAAAGAAAATGTTATTCAGTTTGATAATGTTTTGGCTCTATTAGGTAATGACAGTTCTATTTAAAGGAAACAATATTTAAACTTAGTTCTCACTTTTCAAAGAAGAAAACAGTTTTCTTTAACTTTCAAAATGTGGAAACAAAGTATGTCTTATGGAATTTTGGCTTTTTTGCTTTAGAATAGTTATTGGTAGACACATTACAGTTTAAAAGAGACAAAAACTTCTTTTACATTTGTAAAAATTTTTTTTTTTGAGACAGCATTAAGACATTTTATGCTGGTCATTTTCGCACAAAATTGCATAAGAGAGCAGGCATTTTTCATACATTTTAG
This sequence comes from Loris lydekkerianus, assembly GCA_963574355.1. Taxonomy (NCBI): domain Eukaryota; kingdom Metazoa; phylum Chordata; class Mammalia; order Primates; family Lorisidae; genus Loris; species Loris lydekkerianus. The sequence continues at coordinate 18,468 of CAUYPK010017775.1, read as the reverse complement.
TGTCAAATTAGGCTTTGTGTAAAATTGCAATATCTTTTGACCTATTGGGTATTTATTTTTTAATGAAACTTTCGGTGTCTTACATCAAAATTAGTCCTTTATTTATTTATTATACATCATGTACATTATATTTAGTACCAGCACGTAAAATACATGTTTACTCGTTTCCCGACTAATGTGTTTAAGCTGTCGGCCTGGGTAGAGTGCTGTGGCATCACAGCTCACAGCAACCTCCAACTCCTGGGCTCAAGAGATTCTCCTGCCTCCGCTTCCCAAGTAGCTGGGACTATAGGCGCCAGCCACAATGCCTGGCTATTTTTTGGTTGCAGATGTCATTGTTGTTTGTGGGCCTGGGCTGGATTCAAACCCGCCAGTTCAGGTATATGTGGCTGGCGCCTTAGCTGCTTGAACGACAGGGGCTGAGCCTACATTTGTAAAATTTGATAGAAAGAGTAGAGTAAGTTTTTTTGTTTTCTTTGTGAATCTAATTTTTTGGAAAACTTCATCCACCTTTGTGTATAAAAGAAATAGAAGGTGGCTTGGCACCTGTGCTTAGTGGTTAGGGTGCTGGCCATATACACCAGGGCTGGCATGTTCAAAACTGGCCAGGGCCTGCTAAACAACAATGACAATTTTGGCGGGTGCCTGTAGTCCTAGCTACTTGGGAGGCTGAGGCAGGAGAATAGCTTAAGCCCAAGAGTTTGAGGTTGCTGTTAGCTGTGACAACCATAGCATCCTACTGAGGGCAACAAAGTGAGAATGACTCAAAAAAAAAAAAAAGAAAGCTACTTTGGTTGGTAGAAAAATAGGATTTTACCTCAGTGTGTTATATATTGACACCAGCACTTTCAAGGAAACAGTGGAAAAACCAGATATAGTATGTAACACCTTACGTATTAAATGTTGCATCACCTCTGATTTTTTCAAAAGTTGTGCTTAACATTTATTGACTAGATAGATGTATTGTTTTAAAACAATGTCATCGTTTGGCATTATCAACTTTTAAATTTTTGTTTGTTTTAATCCAAAAGAATTAGAATGTTATTTTATAATGAAGAAAAGTGTTCTTATGTTGAATATGCATCTTTTTCCTGACATAAGGGAAAGGAATATTTCTCACCCATGTCTTACTCTTTTAAACACATTGACAAGTGAAATATTTTTTTTTCCATATACTTTAGTATAGGTTAGAATTAAAGTAAATGGATTATTTGAAATCTTACTATCACTTTTCATTTAGATTCATTCCCAGCCCTTGGCTTTGGTGTTATGCTTTTAAAATAAGGAGAAAATAAATCTAAATCACTTAAAACTCTAAAAATGCCATGTCATTTATTTCTTATCTATTCACCTGAGGCAGGTGGTTGTTTATAGAAGTAAATATTAATCTATTCATCCTATTTTGGACTATGCACATATTAGTCATATGTAATATAGGCATTTATTTTTGAATGGGTAGAAATTATATGATTTTAGTAGGTCAGTAACTAGGGATTCTTTTTTTCACATTTGTGGTAATAATTTATAAAAGAGTGTTCCAAGGTAGACATTCTATAAATCTTGTATGATAGTTGTGTAGCTTTTCATTTTAATATGACTAATGAAATGCAATTAGAAGTTTGAAGACAGACGAGATTTTTCTAAGACCAGGCCAGTTTCTAACCAAGTGAAATCTAATGTTAAAATCCTGGAGTTGCTATTATTATAAGGAAAGATAAAATCCCCAGAACAAATCACTTTCTTTTCTCTTTAAAGGTAAAAAGCATGTGTCCTGTGAATTTAGAAGGAATAGTGTTCTGTATTGCTCATTCAGCTTTCACTTCCTCATGATGCTAGGGACTGGACATTCTTCCTCTGTTAGAAAACAGACTGATGGGGCGGCACCTGCAGCTCAGTGGGTAGGGTACCAGCCTCATACACCGAGGTGGCGGGTTTGAACTCAGCCCTGCCAGCTAAAACAGGAATGACAACTGCAACAACAACAGAAAAGCCAGGCGATGTGGCAGGCGCCTGTAGTCCCAGCTACTTGGGAGGCTGAAGCAAGAGAATCACTTAAGACCAAGAGTTTGAAGTTGCTGTGAGTTGTGATGCCATGGCACTCTACCGAGGGTGACAAAGTGAAACTCTGTCTCAAAAAAACCCAAAAAACCAAAACAGACTGATAGAGGCCACCATTTCGTTTCTTCTTCCTAAAGGTACGTCTACTATTCTTACTTTAAAAGTATTTTTCTCTACATTCTTCTCCCTACTTCCTTTTTTTAGGCCAACAATGGGAAATTGCCTGATAACAAAACTATTGCTGCTGAACTAGGCAGTTTGCCAGAATTGAAGAAATATATGAAGAAAGCTATGCCATTTGTTGCCATGATTAAGGTAAGCTGTGGGCCTTATGCAGCTGTGACCACATGAATAATGGTTACATAGGACAATACAGGGAAGGAGAAAAGCCTTAGGTACAGTGTCCCCCAGAAATCTGCTAAAATAGCACTTTTCAATCAATGTTGGTGAGAAATGAGCTATCAGATTTTGAGTTTACCCGTGGAATTGCTAAGCATGTGAAAATATGTATTGTGGAAGAAAAATTGGTTTAGAATCACTGCACTGATTTATTCTCTTCATGTTCTGACTTTCTTTTCAGTTTGGGGGAGAAGTATATTCTTTTGGCTTATATTAGGGTGTTTTTCCTAGAATTACTGGAACTGAGAGTCTACTTGAATCCAGTAAAACTGATTTGAAAAGTAATCATATATATGATAATACTAGATTCAAGAGTTGGCTTCTTTAGGATCTCATTTAAATTTGAAGAACAAGTGCCGGACTGTTTGAGTGGTTAATATATTTTAAAAATAATAATGGTGATTTAACCAGGCAAATTAGTGGTTTTGTAAATTTTGAAGGTGATTAATGCATCTGAAAATAAGAAAATGGCTTTCTTTTTTTCTTTTTTTTAAGTGAGACAGTTTCACTTTTTCACCCTTGATAGAGTACCGAGGAATTATAGCTTACAGCAACTTCAAACTCAACCGATTCCCTTGCCTCAGACTCCCTAGTAGCTGGGACTATAGGCACCCATCACAATGCCTGGCCTTTTTTTTTGTTTAGCAGGCCCAGGCCAGGTTCGAACCCATCAGCCCTGGAGTATGTGGCCAGCGCCCTAACCACCGAGCCATGGGCACTCCAAGAAAATGGCTTTCTAGCACTTTTTCATGGGGAAAAAAATTAGAACTTGGATGGTAAACTGAAACAGTGAGCAACAGGAATGATGCAAGTCACTTTCATATAAGCATAATGTGTTCTAGGCAGTTAGCTTTACCTGTGCATATGTACTTGGATATCTAAAAGTACATTTAGAAGAGGAAATAGTTAATGTTCCAGAAAATTAAGAATAGGGTGGTGCCCGTGGCTCAGTGGGTAGGGCACCAGCCACATCCCACTGGGGCTGGCAGGTTTGAACCTGTCCCAGACCACCTAAAACTACAATGATAACTGCAACAAAAAAATTTTGTTGCATTTTGGTGGGTGCCTGTAGTCCCAGCTACTTGGTACTTGGGAGGCTGATGCAAGAGAATTGCTTAAGCCCAAGAGTTTGAGGTTGCTGTGAGTTGTGATGCCATGGTACTCTACTGAAGGCGACAAAGTAAGAAGGTTTCAAAAAAAAAAAGAAAAGGAAAGAAAATTAAGAATGAAAAATTGTTTTTTTATATGCTCTAGGATTATCTAAGTACCCAATATAGCATAATTTTTTCTTTTTTTTTTTTTTCTTTAAACTTTGTCGGAATATCTGGGCATTTTTTTTGTTTGATTGCTGTTGCTTCATTATTCTCTGAAATAGCTGTAAGAAGGTGGTATCTTAGAAAACTAATTTTTGTTTTGTTCCCTGAAGGGATATTTTCACACATTTGTTTGATTCTTTGTCAGAGTAAATTCTTTGGGCTTGCATATTAATATTAAGTCAGTTTAAATAAACAATGACAAAACAGTATTTGTTTTATAAATCTGAACCCTTTGTGCCTTCCAATATTTTCAGTGCTGCCTTACTTTTATCATGCTTTAAATGATAATTATGCTAAACTAATAAATTTTATTAATAAGCAAACATAGATAAAGAAAACCATGAGTCAAGGCCTTTCTTGTGTTGAAATTTAAAGATTTTATCAACTGAGAAGAATAATTGCTTTGGAGGAAATACATTCTTTTCAACATACTCTTTGTGATTTTGTTTTTCCATACTATTATTGCTATTAGGAAAATCTGGAGAAGATGGGGCCATGTGTTCTGGATTTGCAATTAGAATTTGATGAACAGGCAGTTCTTATGGAGAATATAGTCTACCTGACTAATTCCCTTGAGGTAAGAGGGCCGGGGGTTATAATAACTAACTGGATTATAACTATAGCTATAGCTGTAATCTAATACTTTTATTTTCTAATAAAGTCATATGTAATATAACTTTATATGTGACTAATTTATAATTAATAATATTACATCTGACTAATTTATAATATAAATGCCTATATTACATATGACTATTTTTATTTATTTATTTGTTTGTTTTGAGACAGAGTCACATTATGTCACCCTTGGTAGAGTGCCGTGGCTTAACAGCTCATAGTAACCTCAAACTCTTGGGTTTAAGCTATTCTCTTGCCTCAGCCTCCCAAGCAGTTGGGACCACGGGTGTCTGCCACAATGCCCGGCTATTTTTTTGTTGTAGTTCTCATTGTTGTTTGTTGGTTTGTTTTTTTTTTAAAGCTAGCCCGGGCTGGGCTTGAACCTGCCAGCCTCGGTGAATGTGGCTGGCACCCTACCCACTGAGCTACAGGTATGACCCCTATAATAAACCTTTTTAGGGTGGTGCCTGTGACTAAACTGAGTAGGGCATTGGCCCCATATGCCGGAGGTGGCGGGTTCAAACTCAGCCCCGGCCAAAAACTGCAGAAAAAAAAAGAAACCTTTTTATAAACTTTATCTTCTCTGTTTAGTGTCTTTGCCAGTTATATTAATCAAAAATATTTTGGGAGGGAAAGAAAATGGGTGGGTGTAAGAGTTATAGGAAGGCTGGGCACAGTGGCTCATGCTTGTAATCCCAGCACTTTGGGAGGCCGAGGCAGGTGGATCACCTGAGCTCATGAGCTCGAGACCAGCCTGAGCTAGAATGAGACCCCGTCTCTAAATATAGCTGGGCGTTGTGGCGGGCGCATGTCGTCCCAGTTACTTGGGAGGCTGAGGCAAGAGAATTGCTTGAGTCCAAGAGTTTGAGGTTGCTGTGAGCTGTGTTACCACAGCCTTCTACCGAGGGTAATAAAGCGATACAGTGTCTCAAAAAAAAAAAAAATTCCTAGGAAGAAAAAATGATTTATCATTGTATTTCATTTATCAGTTATCTCTAATTTATCTGTAATTATTCAATTATATATAAAATACTAACTGTAAATGTCTAGATATTTTCCCCAGATTATCTTTAAGAAAATAAGGAGAGACTTTATGTCCAAATGCTTTCAGTATCTCTCACATTATGGAATACTCTGTATTATTTCTTTTCCCCTTTCCTTTTCAGACTTCAAATTGACAGAATTGAGTTAATTATAATCTGTGGTTGATGATTTATTATCATTGGTCTGTGCCTGGCTCTGTCTTTTTAAAATTGATAAATAGTAAAGATCTATAAATCCTCTACCCAATCCAAGAATAGAATAGTACCCATAGCTTTCACATATCTCAGGCTTTCTTTTTATCCCCCTTTTCTGCCCCAGCCACAACGTTACATATAGATTTTAAATATGTTGTCTCTCAGATAATTTAGGCAGAAAGGAATGTAATTCATTATAGAGAACTATTAAAGGACTCAAAAAGTTCTAGTGATAATGAAGACACTAAAGCTAAAGAAAAATGCAGGTGCAGTTTGAATAAAATTGATTTGTGGAATATGGAGATAGAGGAAATTTCTAAATAAGCATTTTATTTTAAATGAGTTAATGAAATTGATAAATAGTAATAGCCAACTTTTTTATGTATATCTCTACATGTTCATATACATGTATATAAAAAACTCTTACTGGACAAGGGCTATGCACCTTTATATTTAGAGTCATGTTCTGACATGTGTAGTATGTTATATTTCTCAGCTTTTCTTCCATTTATTTAAGTGGAAGCTTTTAATTCTCAAAAAAATTTCTGAACTTCTGTTTGTCTACGTGGAAGGCTTTTATGCTGATTTCCATTTTCTTTTTTTTTTCACATTTTCTTTTAAATGGCAGATAGATGCCAGATTTCATTGTAGAAAATGGTAAACATGACTATATAAATAATAAAACTATGAGACATCTAAGATGAGTATTAAATAGCTGATTATAGATTTCATTTAACGTTTATATAGAAAATAATAAATTTGCACAGACCATTTCATGTTAAGTGGAAAACTTAGTTTTGTTCTTGGTGAAATGAGGTGATGATTAATTTCAATTGGTATTAAATGATACTAATGACTTCCATTTTTTTCTCCTCTATTTAGCTAGAACACATAGAAGTCAAGTTTGCCTCTGAAGCAGAAGATAAAGTCAGGGAAGACTGTTGTCCTGGGAAACCACTTAATGTTTTTAGAACAGAAGTAAGTTGAAAGGATCTCACTGAATCATTGCATTTTAGAGCTAGAAGAGACCTTAGAGATCATTACATCTAAGCCCTTCATTTTAAAGATGGAAGGAAGTAAGATCCAGAGAAATTAAGTAATTGGTTTATTCCAGGCCATGTCCTTTGTTAGAAATGGGGCTAGTCTTAAGGTGTACTAATTCCCTGGTTGGTACAATACTCACTTTCTCTTTATTATTATGCGTTTTGTCAGGTACTATTTGTGGGTTTAAAAAATAAAAATAATATTTTCAAATAATGATTTTTATTAAGTAAATACAGTGCAAATTAAAATGTGAGTCCTTTTTAAACAGTGAAAAGGAGCTTTTGAAATTCAGATGAATCTTGGTTTGATTAAGGCTTTTTGGTATAACCCAGACTAACAAATGATCTTAAGTTATACTAGAATTGCTTTTTTCCCTCTTTTTTTTTTTTTTTTTTGAAATTTTTTTGGTCATCATTAGTGAAGATAAATAGCTTTCAGAGGTTTTGAAGATTCTGTTTATTTAGTCTCAAAGTATCCATTCAAATTGGTAGCATTTGGCAAAGTCCAGGGGACTACAATTGTGAGAGTCCATAAAATGCCCTTTTCTTGATAAGCAGAGGACTTAGATATGTTGTGTTATTTTTACCATATTTAATTGAAAACCTAGCAAACAGAAAAAGTCTGTTTTGAAAGAATAAAGTAATTGGATGCTTCCCAAATTCTATCATCATGTAATGAATATTCTCATTACATAAAGATACCGTGTTTTGACTGGGCACAGTGGCTCACGCCTGTAATCCTAGCACTCTGGGAAGCTGAAGCAGGTGGATTGCTTGAGCTTAGACCAATCTGAGAAGAACGAGACCTTCTTGGGGTGTCCATACTCAGTGGTTAGGATGCCAGTCATATGTTATGGGGCCGGTGGGTTCAAACCCAGCCTAGAACTGCTAAACAAGCAAAAGCAAAAAAAAAAAAAAAAAATAGCCAGGCATTGTGGTGGGCGCCTGTAGTCCCAGCTACTTGGGAGGCTGAAGCAAGGGAATCGCTTAAGCCTAAGAGTTTGAAGTTACTGTGAGTTGTGACACCACGGCACTCTACCAAGGGGGCAACAAAGTGAGACTCTGTCTCAATTTAAAAAAAAAAAAAAAAAAAAAAAAAAGAGCCAGACCCCCATCTCTAGTAAAAATAGAAAAACTAGCCGGGCATGGTGTACATATTAAATCATGTTCCTTATGCAAATATATTTATTTCAAGCCATTTTCAAGTATTTCATTAAGTGGCTTTTTCCACTTAAAGAGAGTTCTTGACTATATAGCAGCTATATGATGTGAGAGCTAGTGTGACATGGAACTGGTTTTAATCCTGCTCTTGCTACTTACCAGCTGTGCGACCAGCTTCTCATTTGTAAAAAGTCCAAAAGAACTACTTTTCAGGGTATGGAACTAATGTCTATAAAGTGCTTAGTAAAATGCCTGGTATGTGATAGAAACTCAATGAATGATGGTGCTTATAGAAGAGAAAATGTAATTATTATAATTTTCCATCACCAGTATGGATATATGTATCCATTTTTACCTAGGCATCAGACCTCTAAGGATATTATCTGTGAACTTGTTCAGCTTTTCTTTCATATTTGAGTATGCTGTGGTCATGATTTTAGAATACTAGAATTACAAATCTGTCTTTCAATGCTAGAATTACATCTGTCTCTGTTAAAAATGTAACAGAGATTTTCCATCCCTGGGCAGTATTCAAGTTTGATTTTCTATAACAATTATTTTCTATTTTCTAGCCTGGTGTGTCAGTTTCCTTAGTGAATCCTCAACCATTCAATGGTCACTTCTCAACCAAAATTGAAATCAGGCAAGGTGATAACTGTGATTCCGTAATTAGGCGTTTAATGAAAATGGACCGAGGAATCAAAGGTAAATGGTTTCCTTGAAACTCACATTTGGCAGTAGCTTGCGGATTTGATGAGTTTTAAGCGGGGCATTGGGGGTGGGGAAGAAGAGTTAACCGGTATCTTAGGAGCAGTTGTGTAGCATTATGGAAAAAGCCTTGGGCCCACGATCAGGAAACCTATATTTTTGGGGAGGTTCTATGGCTAGGTATCTTGGTAATTTTACAATATCACTTAAGCTTTTTTTTTTTTTTTAATTTAATTTTTTCTTTTTAGAGACAGGGTCTGGCTATGTCACCTAGGCTGGAGTGCAGTGCTGTGGTCATAGCTCATAATAGCCTGGACTCCTGGGTTCAAGCAGTCCTCCTTCCTCAGCCCCCCCAAGAAGCTAGGACCACTGGATGTGGATAAGTTTTTATTTTTTGTAGAGATAGGCTCTCATAGTGTTGCCCAAGCTGATCTCAAACTCCTCACCTCAAGTGGTCCTCCCACCTTGGCCTCCCAAAGTGCTGGAATTTACAGGCGTGAGCCACCATGCATGGCTTAAACTTTAAATGAATTTTTCTTTTAGTAAAATAGATGTTTTTTAAATATTTTTCTAAGACTCCATCTACCTAGTTCTAAAAATATAACAAGTGATTTCTATCTTTCAGAATTTCTTTGGAATTAAGCACCACATACCTTTAATATTCTAAACTATCATCCCCAACTGGGTCTCTTCCTGGGAAAAAAAGAGAAACACAGTAAAAATGATTGAGTGTGTTGGGAGGCGCCTGTGGTTCAAAGGAGTAGCGGGCTGGCTCCATATATTGGATGGAGGTGGTGGATTCAAACCCGGCCCTGGCCAAAAACTGCAAAAAATAAATAAATAAATAAAAAGATTGAGTGTGCCATATATTTGCCATTTAATCCTTTTACAGTCCTATAACATAGAAGGGATTACTATTATTTCCCTTGTATAGCAGATGAAATGGAGGCTCAGAAAAGCTAGGTAACTTGCAGAGTGTTTTTCACTAGTAAATCCTGGAGCTAGAATTCAAACTCAGGTCTAATTGATCTCAAAGTTCATATTTTTTCTTCTGAAGTCTAAATAGCATGCTTTCTGATAAAATATGCAAATAATGTTAATGTCTTATCAAGATAAAGTTTGAATCTTCTGTGATTAAATTCAATGTAATAATTTCTAGCTTTCTTTTTCATCACTCAGCCAGTTCCTAGACTGAGCAGAGTGTGAAGAGTGTTAGTGTGTCTCTGTATTATTTTTCTTATGAATTCTGAAGAAAAATTAATGTTGAGATTCTCTATTTGGGATTATTTTTCTTTTTCTTTTTGATAGCAGTCAAAAGTTGATTGGGGCTCGGTGCCTGTGGCTCTAGCCACTAAGGCACCAGCCACATACACCTGAGCTGGTGGGTTCGAATCCAGCCTGGGCCCACCGAACAACAATGATGGCTGCAACCAAAAAATAGCCAGGCGTTGTGGCAGGCTCCTGTAATCCCAGCTACTTGGGAGGCAGAGGCAGGAGAATCGCTTGAGTCCAGGAGTTGGAGGTTGCTGTGAGCTGTGATGCCATGGCACTCTACCCAGGATGACAGCTTGAGGCTCCGTCTCAAAAAAAAAAAAAAAAAAAAGTTGATTGGGCCACTTTTGATCACTGTAATCATTTTCTACTAAAATTCTCAGATAGTAAGTTAACTTATAGAAGTATATTGAAGGTAGTGTGATATTATTCCATTGAAATAGAAGACTTGAAATAGCCCTTTGGATTCATTCTGCCATTATTTTATGTTCTCTTAAAGTTTGTCTCTCTTTTGTGGACATTTATTGAAACACTAACACATGTAATATATATAGAAACAACTATGTAGAGAGGCCTGTGTATGTCCTGGGTCTTGGGGAGCCCATACTGCACTGTTTGATAGCAGCTGCATCTAGTGAAGGGGTAGGGGACTAAGCTGTTGTGCTGTAATCACCATCTGAGGAGAAGCTGCAGATGCAGTAAGAAAGGTACAGATACAATTAGAACTCTCAAACTACAAGAAGCAGGACCTGAGAACTTGGGAATACGAACATGTAGGAAGCCGCTTTGTGGTTTGTCATTTGGCCGTTTTATATTGCATATATTCAATTGTGATATTTTGTGAGTACTCTTAGCTTGAAGAGCAAGGCCTTGAAGGCTTTTAAAGAAAATAGATATTTGTGTGGATACTGGGTGGGATTATTATGAAGCTGTCACACATGAGTGAATGTATTCCTGTATTGAAAACTGTGTAATATAATGTTAAATCTTTTTTCTTTTTTTAATGTGCTGATATAGCACTGACTGGGTTCTGCTAAATTGTACTGAAATGTGTTTACTATCTCTTGTCTTTTCTGACTGAGCTTCTGGCATAATTCTTACCTCCTTTATCATATTAGCAGTGAATAACACTATCATAAAATGTTTTTAAGTTTGGTATTAGTAGCTGTTGTAAAGTTAAGCAAATGAAAACATCAGGGAAATTTAAAATTGATATTCCTGTAAATATCTACAGAAGAGATCTAACTTTGATACTTTTCCAAAAGCGTTCAAGGTGCTTTGATATCTGAGTGGGCTGAGTATATTGAGTATATGAGATGGAAGAGGAGTTAAATTCAGTAACTGTAGTTCTTCGTCTGTTTGCTATAATAGCCAGCAAGTTGTCTAATTAGTGCCAATTGCTTTGAGGGCAATTATGATCTTGGTCCAGGAGGAACTGTGAACTAAAAACATCCTTTCAGTCCACGAAGGCCACTGACCAACTGTTTGATGATAATGAATTTAAATCACTCACAACCCATGCCATTTATGAACTAGTAACTTGGAGGTGAAAAACTTCATTGCACATTATCAATCCCTAGGGATTGTGAATCACTCTCATCTTTTCTCTAAGGGCCTTGAATCTTGTGTGGTTTCGGAATTAAATTTTAATATTTTTAATGATAAGAGAAGTCTGGGATAAGAAAAGATAGTAAAGCCACTAAGAAAGCTCCAAAAATTTATTGACAGTAATGAACTACATGATGAAACATCAAAGCAAATGTATGTTGTCACTTAGAAGTCTGATTGAGTATTAAGGCTTCTTTGAGACAGTTTGATTTAGAATTGCTTGGGATGATAGGGAGGTCTGTTTCAGGAAGAGAGAGAGAGGGAGGGAGCAAGTAGGAAGGAGAAAGAGAAAAAGGTGCAGAGAGGCAGATCAGTAAAATGCCTTATACCTAAAATCTGCTGGCAGGACTTGTCATTGCCTCTATTGTGAAATTCTTAGTACCCTTGATGTGCAAGTTGAATTGGAGTAGCTGTTAAAATGAATTGTATACTTTCCCCAAATAAGATTATGGCTGTCAAGAAGACTGTGCCTGCTCCCTTCCCATTTTTATTTTCAGGGCTTGTGCTATGTCAGAGAATGGATTGTGTGGTCTCTGCAGAGGCTCTCAGATAGGGTTTGCTTTTGTGGTAGTCTCGGGTAATTGCTCTATAAGCCCCAAGATCCCATCTCAAAACTTTCAGTCCTTCAGTCTTTGTTTCCCAAAGAAATCACAATGCATGGATAACTTATATTCCTCACAGCCGACAGCTGCAGTAATGTTTCCTTTTATATCTTATCCCTCTCATGCTAAGCTTTGTACTCCTGAGTCAATGTGAGGCAGCGCATCTCATAGACCACCCAGAGATCTGTTTCAGAAAGGAGTAGGAAGTAATTCAGAAAATATCTTCTTTTTCTATGTATCAATACACTTAAAACAAGGCATAAACCCAGAATCAGAATTCTTAGTCATTTCTGATATTTTTCCACCACATGAAATAAAATTGTTCTGAATTGCTGAAATAAATAAATTTTTCTTGGGCTTAGTTGGCAAGATCGTCATATCATAAATTTGTTTAAGGGACAGGTGCTTTTTTTTTTGCCAGGAGCCATCTTATCAGTTTGCATAAGAGCAGATGAGGAAGATCTCAAGCAGAATAGGTATTTGGAGCTCATTCTAAAGCTTAAAATTTTAAAAGCTGTGCCCTTTTCCTTTGTCCTCCTCCTCTTCTCCTTGTCTGTCATAAACTTAATACAAATGCTTTTATTTTTTGAGCAAAATGAGAAACTAGTAGTACTATTTCTTAGAGTACTAATTATTTCTCCAAAAGGATCTCCAAGAAAAGCTACAGCTCTTATGGTTTAGTGTATTCCAAGAAGCACAAGAAAAGGAATAAAGTTTTAGACTTTTTGACATTCTATAGAACGGTCAATTTAAGTGCCTAGGGAATTATTTGAGAGTCCACATAGGATGATGGTCAAAAATGCACTCAACTTTTTCTCTCATGGTTTATAATTCCAAAGAGATGTGTTATACAGAATCTCTGACAGTTTGATCTGGGTAAAAGCTGAAAACAGATCAAGATTTATTAGATTTTAGCTTTGCTCCTGAGATTAGGTCCTATTTAATAATCTGATGAAAATAATTTTGTTTAGATGTAACAGCTAGTGTGTTTAAAATGTGAATTGTCAGATTCATTCATGGGTTTGAGTCAGTGACTGTAATTTTTTTTTGTTTGTTTTTTGAGACAGAGTCTCACTCTGCTGCTCAGTGCTAGAGTGCTGTGGCATCAACATAGCCTCCAGCTCCTGGCTTCAAACTCCTGCCTCAATCCTCCTGCCTGGGACCACAGGTGCCCACCACAACACCTGGCTAATTTTTCCATTTCTAGTAGACATAGGGGTGGGGGATCTTGCTTTTGCTCAGACTGTTCTGGAACACAGGTGATCCTCCCATCTTGGCCTCCTAATGAGAGAATTATAGGCATGAATGGGCCACTGCACCCAACCAGTGACTTTAATTAAATGCTCATATTGATAATCTCTTTTGCTATAGACCTTTCCAAAGTGAAACTGATGAGATTTGATGATCCACTTTTGGGACCTCGACGAGTTCCTGTCCTAGGAAAAGAGCACACTGAGAAGACCCCTATTTCTGAGCATGCTGTTTTCGATGTGGACCTTGTGAGCAAGAAAGTTCATCTCACTGAAAATGGGCTACGGGCAGATATTGGTGATACCATTATCTATGTAGTTCATTAAACTCCTGCATTTTGGATATTTATTCTGTTTTTTAGTGATGCTACTATTATCCTGATTCTGCCTAGACTCTCTATGAGAACCTTAGGCTAGACCAAATAGATTTCATGTTTAACCAAATAGATTTCATGTTTAAATTCTGCATGTATCCACAGTTATACCAAGTCATCTTTTATTCCTAGTCCTAATAAAAATTTTTCTTCTTCTTTGGACGTCTAAGAGAAATGGTTTGTGCTATACTTTTTTTCTTAAATGAATGTATACTGTTTTTATCTTTACTGTTTATGAAGGCTAAGGGGTATCTAACAACTTTTTATAGTATATTCTTTTATGGAGTTAGCTGTCTTTTTAGAAAAGAAAATAAATTAGACAGCTAATTCTGTGTTCAATTAAAGGGAATGTTACGATATTTTAAAAGAAAAAATGACAATACTTTGACTTGACTGTGATCACTAAGTATTTTGTGTGAAGAATGAATAGGTTCTACATTCTATTAGACTTTTTAAAGCTTTAACATATTCGAGTTAACAGCCAACAAGGTTTTTTTCAAAGCCAATATCAATAGTTAAGTTTATTTCATCTACACTAAATTTAGGCATTTAAAAAGATTTCCCCCCACCTTCGAAATAATGCATTTACCAAATTTGTCTTGAATCCAGTTGTGTTTAAAGGTTATGCTGTGATTATATTAATTTTTTTTTTTAATTTTATTCTTGCTACAATGTTTTTTAATATTGTCTATACCATCTATTTTTCAGATAAGGAAAAAATGTAAGGCATCAAGTAGCAAAGAAGGAAAATATTTCTTTTTTTTTTCTTTTGAGCATTTTTTTTTTTAATTTTTAAATTTGTTTAAATTAAATCATAGCTGTGTACATTAATGCAATCATGGGGCACCATACACTGGTTTTATAGACCGTTTGACACATTTTCATCACACTGGTTAACATGGCTTTCCTGGCATTTTCTTAGTTATTGTGTGAAGACATTTACATTCTACATTTACTAAGTTTCACATATACCTTTGTAAGATGCAAAAAAAGGAGAAAGGAAAATAATTATTATGCTGTCAGTGATTATACCCATTTTTTCAAATGAGCTTATGAACCTGTGCTGCTTTGGATTAAGTGTGAGTGGGGATTCATGGATCCCCTGTTCTCTGTCTCAATGCCTATGTGCCTTTCTTAGAATGAGCTGCTTTCTATGGTAAATATGCTTCTTATGTTTAAAGATACGTAACTTAGTGGTTAGGGCTCTGGCCACATGCACTGGGGCTGGTGGGTTCCAACTTGGCCCAGGCCTGCACAACAATAACAAAAAAATAGCCAGGCATTGTGGCGGGCACCTGTAGTCCCAGCAATTTTGGAGACTGAGGTAAGAGAATCACTTAAACCCAAGAGTTTGAGGGTGCTGTTAGCTGTGATGCCCCTAAACTGAGTGCAACATAATAAAACTCGGTTTCAGAAAAAAAAAAAAAGATACATAAGTTTTGTACAAGGAGGTCATAAAGCATAAGCCCATTACTTCATCTGGACTCAAGAAACAGCAATTAGTTGCAAGGCTGAAGGAAAAATAGTCAGCATTGGGCTTATTTTACTGATAGTATATTAGTGCCTTTCTAAAAGATTTTAACTCTTAAAAAGTTTTGAAATACAATGTACATACACAAAAAGTAAAAGAGAAAAAATGATATAATTTACACAAAATGAACCCCGTTTCCCCCCTTTCATAAAAAGAACTTAGTAATAAAGCAAATACCTGTGTTAATCACCAACCAGCTGGTGTGCTTCAGGAAGCCATGTGAAGAATCAGGTGTAGAGATTAAAAGTGGCTTACTTAGTGGGAAGGGGAGGGGAGATGGATAAATTTACATACTCTCTGGGTAAAGGGCATACTTGCAACTTGGATTTCAAATGTGCAAAAGCAAATTATGTAACTAAAATGTGTGTACTTCTATAATCTGAAATTTCAAAAAGTGATGATTCGCTCAAGGTCCTATATACTAGAGGCAGGATTGAATTTAGAGCCCTAGCTTTCAGTGTTCTTAGTTTATCAGAGCAGTTACTAGATAACAGAATTCAGGCATGGAAAACAGTATGAATTTGCCCAAGGCTGGTATTCTCGGGGCCATCAGGAGGTCAGAGAAGGAAGAGTTTATAGTAGACTATAGTCAGATGAGATTTCACAGGTGAGGTGGGATGCAGGGGATAATTGGGATTAGAATAGGGCCACCTTCCTAGGTCTCAAACTGTGGCTAAAGGCTTGGAGGTAAAAACAAATATACACCTTATTTTGGAGATGGTATCAGGAATGGAATGTTTATCTGGAGAAGAATGGGAGAAAAACTGGAAACAGGTAAGTAAAATGGGCCTTGTTGTAAAGGTTGTTGGATTCCAGGGTGAAATTTGAAGTGTAAGTCAAATGTGGAGAGTCATTGCAGATTTCCGAAGTGGGAATAAGATTGACATTCCCTTCATATCTTCAGTAGTCTTCGGTGCTTATCTAGATTTTTCTTGAAAAATTCAAGATTATTAAACGTCTATGTGTCTGGCTATAGTAGGCATATATCTGATACTTGGTTAAAACTATCCCCTCTGGGCGGCGCCTATGGCTCAGTGAGTAGGATGCCAGCCCCATATACTGAGGGTGGCGGGTTCAAAACTGGCCCCAGCCAAATTGCAACAATAACAAAAAAAAAAAAAAGCTGGGCATTGTGGCGGGCACCTGTAATCCCAGCTACTTGGGAGGCTGAGGCATGAGGATCGCTTGAGCCCAGGAGTTTGAGGTTGCTGTGAGCTGTGATGCCATGGCACTCTACCAAGGGTGATAAAATAAGACTCTGTCTCTTTGCAAAAACAAAACCAAAAAACTTTGTCCTCTCCATAGTATCTTTGGACATAACTTTACATTTATATTAGAAAATATTCCTCCTCCATGGCAGTGCCTGTGACTCAGTGAGTACGGTGCTAGCCCCATATACCGAGAGTGCCGGGTTCAAACCCAGCCCCGGCCAAACTGCAATTAAAAAAAAAATAGCCAGGCATTGTGGCAGGCGCCTGTGGTCCCGGCTACTCAGGAGGCTGAGGCAGGAGAATTGCCTAAGACCAAGAGCTGGAGGTTGCTGTGAACTGTGATGCTACAGCACTCTACAAAGGGCGACAAAGTACGACTCTGTCTCTTAAAAAAAAGAAAATATTCCTCCTCCAAACTTGCAGCATCAGTTAAGTTTGTAATTGGCCTCTGCTATGCACAGAGCTTAATTATAAGAGGAAACAAAACAAAACAAAAACCAGTATAGGGCATAGTTCTTCTAGGGTACTTAAGAAATGTGACAAAGGAATACTTATTGCATTTTCACTTTGCAGGAGTGGGTGGTAATTTGTTCCTCTGTCCCTTGTATTTCGTAGACTAGAAGATAGGTCTAGAGTTGTACTGTCCAGTGCTTTAACCACTAGAGACGTGTGTGTCTAAAGAGCACTTGAAATGTGGCTAGTTCAAAGTGAAATGTGCTGTAGTGTAGGATAAACAAATTTCAAAGACTTAGTATGGCGAAAGAAATGTAAAATATCTCAATGATTCTTAAAATCTGGGTTACATGTGGAAATGGTATTGTTTTGAATATATTGGGTTAAAATGCAATGTCAAAGTTAATTTCACCCCCCAAGTAAAGTTTACTTCATCTCTTTCCTTTTTTTGTTTAAGAAGCTTAATAGAAAATTTAAAATTGCTTATGTGGTTCAAATTATATTTCTTTTGTTCAGTGTGGTTTCAAGACGTGATGAAATATAGTTTAACATTAACATTACTTTAATTGCATCCTATCAAGATATTTATAATATCAGTTTATCCCACTGTTTAGTGTCATTAAATTTTTTTTTAGACAGAGTCCACTCTTTCACCTTGGGGTTGAATGCTGTGGCATCATCATAGCTCACAGCAACCTCAAACTCTTAGGCTTAAGATATCCGCATGCCTCAGCTTCACTGGTAGCTGCAGCTTCCCTGGTAACTGGGACTACAGATACCTGCCATGATGCCCAGATAATTTTTTTATTTTTGGTAGAGATGAGGTCTTGTTGTTGCTCAGACTGGTCTTGAACTGAGCTCAAACAATCCACCCATCTCTGTCTCCCAGAGCTAGTGTTATTGGTGTGAGCCTCCACTCCCAGCCTAGTGATATTAAACTTGATAATTTACATAATTCTCCATGTTGAAGATATTATACATTTTGATCACTTCCAGGACATTCCATTGTAAAGACATGTTTGTTAAAATCACTTCCAGAGAGTTTATTTTATTTTCTTTTTGAGACAGAGTCTCACTCTGTGCCCTGGGTAGAGTGCCATGGAGTCTCAATTTCTTCGGCTCATGTGATCCTCTTGCCTCAGCCTCCCCAGTAGCTGGGACTGTAGGTGCCCACCACAACGCCTGGCTAGTTTTTCTATCTTTAGTAGAGATGGGGTCTCGCTCTTGCTCAGGCTGGTCTGAAACTCCTGAGCTCAAGCAATCCACCTGCCTCGTCCTCCCAGAGTGCTAGGATTACAGTAGCTACAGCGCCCAGCCTACTTCCAGAGATTTTATTATAAAGGTCTTATTTTTTTTTTTTTTTTTTAAAACAGTTTCAGTATTCCTTGATCACTTCTAAAAGTTTTGTAGTAGAATCCCTTGTGTTTTCCAGATATACGATCATATCATCTGTGAAGAGTGAAAGTTTGATCTCTTCTGACCCTATGTGGATACTATCGATTGCCTTTTCTTCCCTAATTGCAATGGCTAAAACTTCCATTACAATGTTAAAGAGCAATGGAGACAATGGGCAACCTTGCCTGGTTCCTGATCTAAGTGGAAATGATTTCAATTTAACTCCATTCA
>CAUYPK010017773.1:0-13475 GCA_963574355.1 Loris lydekkerianus | reverse complement strand
GGCAGGGAGGGCTCCAGAGGGCACGGGGCTACCAGAGTCCCTGGCCAAACAAGCAGGCTGGTGTGGAGGTAGGGAGGGTACAGGAGGGAGGATGCAGTATTGCGTGGCTCCCGCATTTCCCAGTCAAGGCATGCAGAGGCCCAGTGGGCGTGGGTCGCTGGTCAGGGGTCTTGGCCCAGCTCTTATGGAGGTCTGGGTGGCGCCAAGCCCAGGAGTTTTAGGTTTCTATGAGCTGTGATGCCACAGCACTCTACCCAGGGCAAATGCCCGAGGCTCCAGTGTGCCAAAACTGGTCTCACTCTACCCCTGAGGGTTGAGGTTGTAAGGCAGCTCAGTCCCCGCCTTTAGGCTGCTCAGTCACTAGGTTACTAGCTCCCACCTGATCCTTGCTCTGCAACTCCGAGGGTGGAGCTTACCGGGGCAGTTCTCTTATAATGGCTCCCTGTGGTCCACAGCCGAACACTATTAGCTCCATCTGGCTCAGCGGCTCAGTCTTGGGCTCTAGACAATGCCCAAAGTTCTCCGCACTCCTGCTCAAGCTTTCCCCAAGGCAGTTCAACTGAGTTCCAATTCCAAAAACACTGAAACAGTTCATAGGTAAGGCCTTTTCGGTTTTCAGTCTCACTGCTGCTTATACTTATGGCTGCCGGGAGGATTAGATCAATCGAACACATGCAACCACTTGCCCATTTTCCACTGTTTTTGTCCTCCTCTTAGGGTCCAGAAGTCCCTTGCTGACTCCCTGTATCCTCAAAGGGATGATTATCGGCAGATCCCACCAGCCAGAGATGCCTGGAGTCTTATCTCCCCAGACTCACCGTGCCCAGTTGCAGGAAAGCTGTTACTCGGCCGCCATCTTGCTCCCCTCATCCTTGTTTGTTTTTTTTTTTTTTGTTAATCTGCCTTTTGCCAGTCTAATTTGCAGGGCCCCAGCCAGGGAACATAGAAAGGTAGAGGGCAAAAGAACTTTTTTCCTTTCCTTCAGCAGTCAAGATTCCCATGTAGATAGATAATAAATAAACTGTGTGAAATAAAGTGGATGTAAGTTCAGGGAAAGCTGTTTCTAAATGAAGGAGCCACTGGACTAGGTTAGTATTTGGAAGAGTGAGAGAGGCCTCAGGAAGTAATGATTTGTGGAGATTTCACTTAAGTGAGAGGATCCAGCGTCCCTAGGAGGGAGGTGCCTGACAGGAGGTGTCAGGAAGGGACACCTGTCTGGAGGAAGAGGGGGGGTGTTTTATGAAGTGAATTCTACTTTCTTAATGGAGTGTGATGGGGCTCATGAGCAGTGTGTGAGAAAAGGGAGATATGGGAATCTTAGGACAAGGGAGGAAGCTGGTATTTCTTATGCTCCTGTTCTAGTCCCCACCTGCCTTGGCTATGGAAAGGACAGTTGTCGTAATGAGAGTTTTGAGCATTCTGTGGATTTGCTCTAGGGAAACTACAGAAAAAAAAAAGTACATCCACTTAGAGGACTGACCTACTTTACTGAGTTCCCATCCCTTAGCAATGAACGTTTAGATCATGAGCCTTAACCTTCTTTTGGTCTTAGGCTCTTCTGAGATTTTGATGAAAGCTATAGACTCACCCTCTAGAAAAGTGCACATGCCCTCTTGGGGGATTTCATAAAACTGGGGAAGCTCCAGTTCTCCCGATCAGGAACCCTTATGCTGGAAGATACCCCAGGGGGCAGAAGGGGCACATAGCCCCCACCTCTTGGAAGAGTAACAGGTACTGTCATGGCCACATAGAATTCAGCCTGCTCAGGTCCCTCAAGTATGGATAACAGGGGTGACGTGTCTGTGGCTTTGCAAGAGCCCATCCTCCCTTCAACCCTTCCCATCCTCACAGTGATAGTAACTTCACAATCTTCTAACACGAAAAGTGACTTCATTACCAATTAGCTGACTGCACCCAAGATAAAATTCAAATTCTCTAAACAACCCACATTTTCTCCTTAGTGGACCTTCTGTGAGCAGGAATTCAATTTCACTTTTTCAAAGGATATAAACCTTCACTTCATGATCCAGGAAATATTCTTGGAGAGATGGGATATCCCAGGCATAGTCCCAGGAGCTGAGGAGACGGAGAAGTCTCAGATAAAAAGGTGCCTTTGTTGTGGTAGGAGACAGAAAAGAGATCAGCAAATTCATTTTTTTTTTCTTTTTTTTTTTGAGACAGAGTTTTATTCTGTCATCCTTAGTAGAGTGCCCCAGTATCATAGCTCACAGCAACCTCAAACTCTTGGACTCAGTGATCCTCTTACCTAAGACTCCCAAGTAGCTGGGACTACAGGCATTCTACCACAAGACCTGGCTAATTTCTCTATTATTTACTTATTTGTTTTTTTATTGAGACAGAGTCTCACTTTGTCACCCTCAGTAGAGTCCTATGGTGTCATAGCTCATGGCAACCTCAAACTCTTGGGCTCAAGAGATTCTCTTGCCTCAGCCTCCCTAGTAGCTGGGACTATAGGTGCCTGCCACAATGCCCAGCTATTTTGTTGTTGTTGTTTAGCAGGCCTGGGCTGCGTTCGAACCTACCAGCCCTGGAGCATTCAGGTGACACCCTAACCACTGAGCTACAGGTGCTCAGCCATAATTTTTCTATTTTTTTTTTGTTTATTTATTTATTTATTTATTGAGACAGAGTCTCAAGCTGTCACCCTGGGTAGAGTGCTGTGGTGTCATAGCTCACAGCAATCTCCAACTTGGGCTCAAGCGATCCTCTTGCCTCAGTTTTTCTATTTTTTTTAGAGACAGGGTCTTGCTTTTGCTCAGGCTGGTTTTGAACTTGTGAGCTCAAGCAATCCACCTGCCTCGGCCTCCCAGAGTGCTAGGATTACCGGCATGAGCCACCATGCCTGGTCAATTTTTCTATTTTTAGTAGTGATGAGATCTCACTCTTGCTTAGGCTGGTCTTCATCTACTGAGCTCAAGAAATCTACCTGATTAGGCCTCTCAGAGTGCTAAAATTACAGGTGTGAGCCACCTCTCCCAGCCATCAAATTCATTTTAAAATGATAGCTTTAGATAGATGTAACTGCTATGAAGAAAAAACCTAAATGATGGTATATCAGAAAGATTTCTCTCTTCTCTATAATATAAACCAGAAGAATGAGGGCATGTGGATCTCCCCCAGGAAGCTTAATGCTGCCTCTTGAATGTGCTGCATGTCACATGGCCCACCCCTGGTCACCCTGTTGGTGAAGGAGGGATCCTCTACCCTAAACAGCATGAGATGGCCAAACATACAACCCTGACACTGGAGAGATGAGATTTGGGCAGGTTATTATTCACATCTATTCACACACTAGGGGAGGAGGACAGACACTCCATGCCAGACAGGGACTGCACTCAGGAGGGGAAACAACCTGTAGAGGCTATGGGGGAGGCTTTCTAGTAACAAGAGGGGGTGGTGTCCTCTGGTTCCCTTGGGACAATGTGATTGGCTTTTTGACTAATTCTGCAGGCTGGCAGTGAAGTGAAACCAATTAGGTTAAGGACCAGGAGGGATGCAGCTGGTCTGGAACTAGCCAGGTAGGGAGCCTTTCCCACTGGGTAGGGGGCATATCTGGCAAGAGCAGAAGAAATCACAGGCCCCTAAGAAGCTCAAAGATGTCAAGATACTTGAAATTTTAGGCCTCGCAGTACAGAATGTACTCTTATCCTAGGGGAAGGCCCCAAAAGTCTCATGGCTGTGGATTCGCATGAGAACTCCTCTCACAGCGAATAATACTTGCAAGCGATAATGCATCCTATTCCAGGCATGCACATTAGAAAGCATAGTAGACCCTTGCCTGAGAAAAGCTGTACCAGTTTATTCTCTTTTCTATAGTGCATTATCACACAGAGTAAGTCAATCTGAGAAAGATAACACGCTCCATCAGATATTTTAGCCAATTCCCATAATTATTACTAAAGGTAAAACTGTTTTTATACACTTACAGGCCATTTGTATGACTGCTCATATCCTTTGTCTAATTTCCTATTGGGTTGTCTATTTTAAAAAATGACTGGCTGGGCTTGGTGGCTCACAACTGTAATCCTAGCACTCTGGGAGGTTGAGGTAGGTATATTGCTTGAGCTCAGTTTGAGACCAGCCTGAGCAAGAGTGAGACCTTGTTTTTATTAAAAACATAAAACTAATCAGGTGTTGTGGTGGGTGCCTGTAGGCCCAACTATGTGAGAGGCTTAGGCAGGAGGATCACTTGAATCCATGATTTTGAAGTTGCTGTGAGCTATGATGCCACAGCACTCTACCCAGGGCAGCAGGGTGATACTCTCTCTCTCAAAAAAATTGATGTATCATAATTGAAATAAATATAGCCTGTGAAAATAAACCTTTTATAGACTTGGTGGGTATATGCCTTCTGTCATTTTCTTTACTTTGTTTAGAATCTTTTGTTGTCTGTAGTAGTCATACTTCTATCATTCCTGTGCTTTAATATCTTGCTTAAGAAGGCTTTCTTCTACCCAAATTTGGAAAATGTGCTCCTATACCCTTTTATGTTTATGCTGTTATTCTGTGAGGAATTTATACTTGTACGATGTGAGATAGAGATCTAAGTTTCTGATATGACTGTTCCAAGAATCTCTGTTTCATTCCATCATTTTGTGTCCAACTCTGCCAATATTTGAATTGCTAGGATGTGTGTAATGTATCATGTAATATATGTGCAGTGATGCATGCTTTTATGTCTGGCAAGAACATTTTCTCTTACATTTCATCATTTAAAAACATTTTTGGCTACTTCTTTGCATTTTCTTTTTCTAATGAAATTTAGAATTACCTACTCAAGTTTCATAAAATATTCATGTGATATTGTTTTAAATATACAGATTAAGTTACAGAGTTCTAAAATGGTTCAAGAACAAGATTTTATTTTGTGTTTTGAAAAAGCCATAAGAAAATCTAGATGTGTTTTTCTCATTTCTCAGCATAATTTATAGTTTTATGTATTTGTAGGGTTAATGTTCATAAGTTTAAGGGGGTCAGAGTTGATGAGTAGGTTATGATATTGTTGGTAAACAAAAGCCATTTTTTCCCTTTCCCTTTTTCTTTTTTAAAAATAGAGACAAAGTCTTGCTATGTTGCCCAGGCTCATCTCAAACTCCTGAGACCTAGTGAACCTCCCTCTTCAGTTTCCTGAAGTGCTGAAATTACAAGTGTGAGCCACCATGCTTGGCCAAAATGCAGTTTTCTATGACAAACATTCTTTCTAAATTTCAGCAAAGAAATGTAATTTTCTATAGCAAACATTCTAACTAACATTCCAACAAAGGCAATTTGTAGATTATCCTTGAGTTTGTGGATTAACATTCTTTGTAGATATAAATTATCACAGGGACATTTTTACCCTTGTTAAACATAAAAAATGTAATTATGGATAAGTTTAAAATTAAAAATCTTGTTTTGGGGATATTGATTTTTTTTCTTGTTTATTTACTATGGAAATAAATCAATCACCCAAATCAGAACAAGCAGAGACTGTTTATTCAGAGTTTGCTCTAGCAGTTAAGTCTGCCACTATCAGCTGCATTGGCAAAGCCTCACAAGTAGGCCCAGGAGTGAGAATAGTTCACTGGGGACAAAGGGAGGGCCCAGGTGTGTCCTATTGGAAGCTGCTAGGCTGGGGAAATGGGCAGCTCACCTGAACAGGGCTCCTCCTGTGTGATTGGTTAGGGGGTTGGCTTTCTCTCATTGATCTTAAGTTGGAAGTGGGGGCAAAAATCAGGAAAGCTGTCAGTATGCAACATTTTTTTTTTTTTTTTTTTTTTTTTTGAGACAGAGTCTCAAGCTGTCACCCTGAGTTGAGTGCCATGATGTCACAGCTCACAGCAACCTCCAACTCTTGGGTTTAAGTGATTCTTTTGCCTCAGCCTCCCAAGTAGCTGGGACTACAGGCTCCCACTACAATACCTGGTTATTTTTTGGTTGCAGTTGTTTGGCAGGCCTGGGCTGGATTCGAACCTGCCAGCCCCGGTGTATGTGGCTGGCACTCTAGCCTCATGAGCTACAGGTGCTGAGCCTGCATTCAACATTTTTATTTTACAATTACATATTGACAAATTATAGTTGTATTTATTTATGGGGTACAAAGAGATGTTTTGATTTTGAGCACAATGTGGAATGATTAAACCAAGCTAATTCACCTATCCATCACCTCAAATATTTGACATTTGTTATGATGAGAACATTTGAGATGTACTCTCCTAGTGATTATTAGCTTGATTATTAGCACTCAGTTATTAGCTATATTTATCATGCTGTGCAATACATCTCAAAAAAAAAAATCAAACTTTTTCTTCCTGAGGCTTTGCACTCTTTGATTATCATCTCTGCTCTCCCTCCACTCCTTAGCCTCTGTTACCACCATTTTGCTCTGTTTCTATGAGTTCAATTGTTTTAGCTTCTAGATACAAGTGAAAACATGTGGTATTTTTCTTTCTGTGTTTGGCTTATTTTACTTAGAATGATGTACTCTGGTTCCCTCTGTGTTTTTGCAAATAATGGAGCTTCATCCTTTCTTAAGGCTAAATAGTATCCCATTGTGAATATGTACGTTTTCCTATCTATTTATCAGCTGATGGACACTTAGGCTGATTCTATAACTTGGTTATCATGAATGGTGCTGCAGTGAACATAGGAATGCAGACATCTTAACAGACTATTTTCAAATCCTTTGGGTAAATGCTTAGGAGTAGAATTGTCATTTATTCAATAAGTTCTGGCAATTTTGGGCTTGTGACAGGAGTTATTGTTTGACTTCCTGGACTGTTACAGATAGTGGCCTAACTTCTAGCAAGTCTGACTCACAGCAGAATGGCTTCATGTGCTGGTTGTTACAGATAGTAGTCCAACCTCATAGGCTGGGCTGCAGGTTGTGGGAAAGAGTTCTGTTTTTTTTTTTTGTTTGTTTGTTTTTTTGAGACAGAGTCTCACTATGTCACCCTTAGTAGAGTGCTGTGGCATCACAGCTCACAGCAATCTCAAACTCTTAGGCTTAAGCTTTTCTCGCCTCAGCCTCCCAAGTAGCTGGGACTACAGGTGTCCATCACAATGCCTGGCTATTTTTTGTTGTTGTTGCAGTTGTCATTGTTGTTTAGCAGGTCCAGGCCAAGCTTGAACCCGCCACCTTTGGTGTATGTGGCCGGCGCCCTACCCACTGAGGTATGGGTGCCACCCAGAGTCCTGTTTTTATATATAATCTGGCCATTGTCCTTGAGTATTTTCAGTCTCTCACTATTGATATCTTAGCCAGAAAGCAATATAATGGTTAATGCTAAGACTGTAAAAGCAAGAAAAGTCAGGAGCAAGAAAGTAAACTCAATATGACCTCTTTATTTAATATTGTCCTGAAAGTAAATCCGGTTAACCAAGGCATAAAATAGAAGATGTGAAACTCGGTCAGGAGAAGACTAAATTACCAGATAATATATGATGGCACACATGGAAGGCCCAGGAAAACACAGTGTAATTAAAGTTTATGTAAGAAAATCAATAGGTAAAGCCAGGCACAGTGGCTTATACCTATAGTCCTAGCACTTTGGGAGGCTGAGGTGTTTGAGATCAG
Source organism: Loris lydekkerianus (assembly GCA_963574355.1). Taxonomy (NCBI): domain Eukaryota; kingdom Metazoa; phylum Chordata; class Mammalia; order Primates; family Lorisidae; genus Loris; species Loris lydekkerianus. The sequence continues at coordinate 5,899 of CAUYPK010017773.1, read as the reverse complement.
CCTGAGCTAAAGCAAGGCCCTGTCTCTACTAAAAAGGAAAAAAAAAAAAAAAAATTAGCTGGGCATTGTAGCGGGTGCCTAAAGTCCCAGCTACTCAGGTGGCTGAAGCAAGAGGATCACTTGAGCTCAAGAGTTTGAGATTGCTGTGAGCTAAGATGCCACAGAACTCAACCCCAAGGCAACAGAGTGAGATTCTGTCTAAAAAAAAAAAAAAAAGAAAGAAAGAAAGAAAGAAAAGAAAAGAAAAGAAAAGAAAAGAAAAGAAAAGAAAAGAAAAAGAAAGAGGATCACTTGAGTCTAAGAGTTTGAGATTGCTGTGAGGTAAGGTGCCACAGCTCTCAACCCCAAGGCAACAGAGTGAGATTCTGTCTCAAAAAAAAAAAAAAAAAAAGAAAGAAAGAAAGAAAAAGAAAATCAATAGATATTCTACATAAAAATAAAATCTAATTTGAAAATGTACTGGGAGAAAAAATGTCATTTATAATAGCTACACAGACAACAATATTGGAAGTATATTAAAAATACATATGCAGAAACACACAGAAGGAACAAAAGAAAATTTGAATTTGAATAGATGAGATGGTATATCCTGTTCTGGGGTCAAAAGACAGAAACTTTTAAAATGCCTATTCTCCTTACATTAATCTCTACCTGTAATCCCAATACAAATTTTGCAAACAAAAGAAAATTCAATTATGAACGTAAGCCATAAACCACTAGGTTTTGCTTGACTTATAATTCTGTCACTGATAGAAACCACAGAGAAATACACATCACGGTTATGGCAGGTTTCTCAGAATATCACCCAAGTTCATTGCAACCTAGAAATTGGTGAACTAGTGCAAATAGACCCAGCACTAGGTCTTGCTTTCCTAAAGCGTTAGTAAAGAAGCACATGTATTACAATACCACAAATGATGTGTTTAAATTGTGTAATTGGTTTCCTTTGTAATTCTATGTATTTTACTTACTCATTAAAAACATTATTCTGAGAAGGAAACTGTAGAAGGTTGTATTGTACAGAGACAGTCACAGCAATAATTCCCATCCCCCAGATCTGCATGTGACCATGTCATGACCTGGTCAGGCTGGCCCTTATGACTTTCTCATAACTCACCAAATGCAGGAGCAGTGATGGCGCCTGACTTGGCAGGTGAGGCCAGAAAAGCCCACACAGTTTTCTTTTCTTTCTTTTTTTTTTTTTTTTTGAGATAGAGTCTCACTTTGTCGCCCTCTGTAGATTGCTATAGCGTCACAGCTCACAGTAACCTCAAACTCTTGGGCTCAAGTGATTCTCTTGCCTTAGCCTCCTTGTACCTGGGACTATAGGCACTTGCCACAATGCCTGGCATTTTTTTTAGTTAGTTTGTTTGTTTAGCAGGCTGGGACCGGGTTCAAACCTGACAGCCCTGGTGCTTGTGGCTGGCACTCTAACTGCTGAGCTATAGCCACCGCGCCTCTTCTGTTTTTTTTTTTTGATATAATTGCAACCCAGTTGCCAGCTTTGGTAAGACACATGTTGTTGCTTTAGTGGACAGTGTTAATGGAACCAGCCTTGGATCAGCAGGCATGTAAGCAGAGAAATCGCCAAACCAGCCTCTGGCCATTGAGTCATCCCAGCGAAGGTCCCAGACATTGGCAAACAGGGACAGGCCATCCCCTGGGCTTCGCCATGAGGCAAAAACAGTTTTAAACTACAGTACTTGGGGCTTGGTCTGGAGGTGCTGCCTCTGTGGGCAGTCTTAATTCCGTCATGCGGCAACCACAGAGGCCCTGGTGCAACTGCAGATATGGGGGCTTCAGCTGCCTGGGGAGTTGCCAAGGGCATGGAGCATGGCTCTGAGTGGGCGGCTGGAAACTAAGCTCGTCGGTGAGGGCATCTTCCAGGAAGGGCTGATACTGAGGAGAGAGGTCCCTGGACTCTCACAATTCTGGTGGGAGTAGAATACACAGTGCAGCTTCTGGACACAGGGGCTCAGAGCTGCTGGAGGAGGCACAAAAGAAACTGTACTGGAAGTTGGTATCTAAGTAATTGTGCTGTGTCTTGATGGTAGACTATCCATGAGGTGGGGCACCGTTGGTGTCCTCTGAAAACAGAGGCTTAGAGATCTGCTCAAGGTCACAGAGCCCAATTGTGAGCCAGGCATTTGCTCACTATGGTTTAGAAGGTCGTTGGGAGATTTTGTGTTTTATTTACTGAAAAATAAACCAGTGGATATACAGCAGAGTTGCATCTTACAGATCTGTGTTGCAAGGGAGCATGTAATTAGAAAATAAGTGGCATAACATTATTACTGAAAACACCTATAGCAGGCTTAAATCACCAAGTTCCAGTTGCTTGTGGGACAACAGCCAGGAATAATAAGGAAAGGTATTCCTTTATCTATTGTTTTTCCTTTATCTGTAACAGATGTAGTCACATTTTCACAAGCGAAGTATGTACTTGATGCAATTCCAATATGGCCAGGAATGTCCCAGGGATGGTGGGCTGCCGTGGGCCTGGCCATGGGCCCTGGGGACTCAGATCTCTCCTTCAGTGGTCTCCCTAAAGAGTGGGGTTCCCAGCTCGGCGCTCATAGCACAGTGGTTACAGCGCCAGCCTCGTACACTGAAGGTAGCGGGTTTGAACCCGGCCCAGGCCAGCTAAACAACAGCTAAACAACTACAACAAAAAATAGCCAGGAGTTGTGGCGGGTGCCTGTAGTCCCAGCTACTTGGGAGGCTGAGGCAAGAGAATTGCCTAAGCCCAAGAGTTTGAGGTTGCTGTGAGCTATCATGCCACAGCACTCTACTGACGGTGAAATAGTGAGACTCTGTCTCAAGAAAAAGAAGAGTGGAGCTCCCCCTCTAGCTCTGCGGCTCTCTGATTCCAAAGGTTGATATGTAGGCCTCCCATGCAATGTTAATGGATGGATAAGTCACAGAAGCATTCATTCTATTTCATAGGGGAATGAAATAAGAGATTCTCACATGATTTAAAATAGTGTCTTTGATAATGACAAAGTATTTTAAAATATTTCCTTTTGTGGTGAAGAATGGGATAAACAGGAAAAAAAAAAAAAAATGAACAGACATGATCAGTAAAATTTCCCAGAAAATGTGGGAAAAATTGCAACTTTCCTTGAAAACAAAATAATACAATTTAAAGTACATAAAGAAAAGGAAAAAAACAGTATATAAAGATACTGTTGGCTAGGCACAGTGGCTAACAACTGTAATCCTAGCACTATGGGAGGCTGAGGCAGGAGTATTGCTTGACTCCAGGAGTTTGAGGTTGCTATGAGCTAGCCCAAGTGACAGAGCAAGATCTATCTCAAAACAAACAAACAAAAAACAAAGGTGCTGTTCCACACTGTTTCAGTTAGTTTATTTTTTGTAAAGAATGATATATTTGTGTGTCTGGATGTGGTAAACCTGAAAAAAACACACGTTACTTTTGACAGCTTTGTATAACCACTCTGTAAACCAATTCAACAATATGTATTTTTTGTAATACAACCTCTGGGTACCAGAATAGCACATGCTAATCATTAAACACTCTAAGATAAACATGTTTATATGTATTTTTTCACTTAATTTTCAGATAATGCTATGAGGTGAATACCCACATGTGTTCTTTTCTACAAATTAGGAACAGAGAGGCTAAGTAGGAACCCAAGGCCACACAGCTAGGAAGGGTAGAGCTACCCACACAATTAGGAAGGGTAGAGATGGGATTTAAACTCACAAGGAATTTGGAGATTCATACTTTTTAACTCTACTAATTATATTAAGGTGTCCCTATATGCTTTCTTTCCTTTTTTTTTTTGAGACAGAGTCTTACTTTGTGGCCCCCAGTGGAGTGCTGTGGCATCATAGCTCACATTAACTCTTGGGCTCAAGTGATTCTCTTGCCTTACCCTCCCAAGTAGCTGGGACTACAAGTGCCACAATGCCTGGCTATTTTTAGAGACAGGGTCTCGCTCTAGCTCAGGCTGGTTTCACCTGGGCCTCCCAGAGTGCTAGAATGACAGATGTGAGCCATCACGCCCGGCCCTCACTCCTATAATCTTAGCACTTTGAAAGGCCAAGGCAGAACTAATGCTTGAGCCCAGGAGTTTAAGGCCAGCCAGGGCAACATAGTGAGATCCCAGCTTTATAAAAAAATTAAAAATTTGCTACGTAAAATGATGTGTGTCTGTTGTCTCGGCTACTTGGGAGGCTGAGGTGGGAGGATCACTTGAGCCCAGGAGGTGGAGGCTACAGTAAGGTATGATTGTATCACTACACTCTAGCCTGGATGACAGGGGGCATCTTTGTCTCTTAAAAAAAAATAATAAATCAGGCTTGGCACCTGTAGCACAGTGGTTATGGCGCCAGCCACATACACCAAGGGTGGCATGTTTGAACCCAGCCTGGGCCAGCTAAACAACAATGACAACTGTAACAAAAAATAGCTGAGCATTATGACGGGTGCCTGTGGTCCCAGCTACTTGGGAGGCTGAGGCAAGAGAATCACTTAAGCCCAAGAGTTTGAGGTTACTGTGAGCTGTGACGCCACAGCACTCTACTGAGGATGACATAGTGAGACTCTGTCTCAACAAAAAAATAATAACAAATCAAATAACAAAAGCTGAAGTAGCCTGATTATTCAGCTGTGTAAAAGAACCACCAAATGCTATTGGTCTATGAGAGAAAAATATATATAGTGATGGAAAAGAGTGAAAGGACTTCCTAGGAAGTTTAAAACAATTGAATTCCAGGTGGAAATATAAGTGGGAGGAAGATAAACAATATAGAACAAAGAAAGGACACATTTTATAAAACACAATTACAGAAATTGTGAATGTCTCTGGTCACTTGCTCTTAGTCTCAGAGGAGAACTTAAACTACCTTATGTTATAGGTTGAATTGTGTGTCCTCAGAATGTGACTGTATTTGCAGACAGGCTCTTTAGAGATGTCATTGAGTTCAAGTGTAGTCACGTGGATGGGCCTTGATCCAGAATGGCTGGTGTCCTATCAGAAGAGAAGGCGAGATGGACACAAACACGCAGAGGAAGGACCAGGTGAGGACGCGAGGAGAAGACACAGACACCTACAAGCCCAGGAGAGAGTCCTCAGGAGACACCAACCCTGCTGACGCCTTGACCTCAGGCTTCCAGCCTCCAAAACTGTGAGAGAGAAAGCTAACCAGTCTGTGGGACTTTGTGACTGCAGCCCTGTGCCTTTGTATGCGTGTGTGCTGGTGAGGCACGGCCCACCTGAGGGCAATTCCTTTAGTTTCCTCAGTCCCTCTGCAGCCTGCATTCCACCCCGAGTCTACCCCATGGGTCTTTCCCCATGTGAGATGGAACATGCTCAGTTTTCTGCACTGCCACATGATTTCAAAAGTACCAGCATTTCAAAGAAAGCAAGAGGCAGTGACAGCTATGGTGCCCACGGTTGAGTTTACAGAAACATATTAGGTTGTTTCAAAAGTTCTGTCCGTTTTAATGTCATGTGTTTTTGTAGCTCCATATCTCAATAAATATTTATTCTACTGTGTCATGGTATATACTGATCGATGGAGAATTTTGTACTCCATACGTTGATGCTGTTCATTTTTTTCTACTTTTAATTTTTTTAATTCTTTTCGGCCTATTACTATATGATGTCATTAAGCGATTTTCAGCCAATTTTTCTCTACGAATTCAAATTGAACCAAAGCGCTGCCGAAACAGCCCGAAAAATTAACCAGGCATTTGGCAATGATAGTGTTAATGAACGCACTGTTCGATGTTGGTATGCGAAGTTTCGTTCTGGAAATTTTAGCCTCGAAGATGAGCCCCGAAGTGGTCGATCTAGAGTAATCCAGGACGAGGATTTGAGGACCCTGGTGGAGACTGAGCCATCACAAACGATGCATGGGATGGCAGAAG